>SJYU01008488.1:19372-62279 GCA_006410795.1 Tragelaphus strepsiceros
TTGCTTTTTCCATGATCCAGCGGATGTTGGCAATTTGATCTCTGGTTCCTCTGCCTTTTCTAAAACCAGCTTGAACATCAGGAAGTTCACGGTTCACATATTGCTGAAGCCTGGCTTGGAGAATTTTGAGCATTACTTTACTAGCGTGTGAGATGAGTGCAATTGTTCGGTAGTTTGAGCACTCTTTGGCATTGCTAAACACATTAAAAGATGTTCAACATCACTCATTATCAGAGAATTGCAAATCAAAACAACAATGAGGTACCATTTCATGGAAGTCAGAATCGATCCAAAAGTCTACAAGTAATAAATGCTGGAAAGGGTATGTAGAAAAGTGAAACCTCTTACACTGTTGCTGGGAATGGAAACTAGTACAGTCACTATGGAGAACAGTGTGGAGATTCCTTAAAAAACTGGAATTAGAACTGCCTTATGATCCAGCAATCCCACTGCAGGGCATACACACTGAGGAAACCAGAATTCAAAGAGACACGTGTACCCCAATGTTCATCGCATCACTGTTTATAATATCCAGGACATGGAAACAACATAGATTTCCATCATGAGATGAATGGATAAGAAATCAATGGTACATATACACAATGGAGTATTACTCAACCATTAAAAAGAATATATTTGAATCAGTTCTAATGAGGTGGATGAAACTGGAGCCTATTATACAGAGTTAAATAAGCCAGAAAGAAAAACACAAATACAGTATACTAACGCATATATATGGAATATAGAATGATGGTAACAATTACCCTGTATACGAGACAGCAAAAGAGACACTGATGTACCGAACAGTCTTTTGAACTCTGTGGGCAAGGGAGAGGGTGGGATGATTTGGGAGTATTGAACTGAAACATATATAATATCACATATGAAATGAGTCGCCAGTCCAGGATCAATGCATGATACTGGATGTTTGGGGATGGTGCACTGGGATGACCAATAGTGATGGTATGAGGAGGGGGCAAGGAGGAGTGTTCAGGATGGGGGATATGTTAATACCTGTGGGGGATTCATGTAGATATATGACAAAATCAATACAATATTCTACAGTTAAAAAAAATAAAATTTACAAAAGGGAAAAATAAATTCAGGGGAGGCTTGATTACATTTAGGCAACTAAATGGGCTCCAAGAGATACCCATCGCATCCATAGAGGAGAGTGGATTTCTTTGCTTCAACTCGAGACCAGTCCTGACTCCCCGGGTAAACCTTGAATGCAACCCCGTGATCCCTGTCACCACTGGAGGGGAACATGAAGTTTCTGGACACAAGCCTAGATGAGGTCTATTTGTCCTGCAGTGACTCGAGAGCAAACCTCAGATCCCCCTCGCAACTTGAATGGAGATTGGACTTGAATGGAGTAACACCAGAGGCTCCCTGAGTTCCCCGTCATAACTCGAGAATCCCATCACAATTCGAGAAAAAACACGAGGTTTCCCAGTCATCGCGAGAAGAGGCCCTTTCCCACTGCAGCGTCTTAAGAGCAATCCCATGTTCCCTCTTGAAATTCGAAACAGTACTTGACACACTTGATTCAACTCAAAAAGTTCCCCGACATACCCGTCTCACTCGAGAGTAATACCGAGTTTCCTGACACAACTTAATCTTAGTATCTTCTCCCCTGCTGATCTTGACATGAGGCTCGATTCCCCCGTTTTGTTTGGAAATGGATCTCGACCTTCACATCAGACCTCAGGAGGAGGCCGGTCTCACATTGAAATTCGAGAGGAAGCCTCATGGGTTGTGCCACATTCCAAAAGACACCAATTTCCCCGTTGAATCAAGGTAAGTCCCGATGCCCAGACACCTCTCCGAATGTAACCCCGAGGATGAAGTCACAACACGAAGGGGCACTGACACCCACGTTGCATTCTGCAGAAAAGCAGCAGTTTTGAAATACAACTCAACACATGGCCTGACACACCATGAATAACTTGAAAGGCAAGCGGAGTTCCGTGCCTCAACACTAGACCAGGCCTGACTCGCCTCTTCCATCTCCACAGAGACCCCGAGATAAATGTCAGAACAGGAGAGGAATCCTGAGGTTCCCACCTCAACTTGAGATGAGGCCCTATTCATCCCTGCAGTGATGCGTGAGGAATCCCGATGTGACCCTCGCAACACCAAAGGAGATTGGACTTCCCTGAGGAGACATGAGCGGGTCTCCCAATTCGACAGACAACTCGGAAGGAAACATAAGCTTCCCGCCACAACTTCACAAAACCCACGAAATTCTCCCTTACACGCTTGAGGTGGCCCTTCTCTGCAGCAGCATTTCCAAAGAAAGCCCACGCTCCCTCTTGGAAATCGAAAGTGTACTAGACACGCTTTATGAAACTCCAGAAGTTTCCCCAGATATTTGTCCCCACTCGAGAGGAAGCTGAGATTCCATCCACAGGTCAAAAAGAGCCTCGTTTTCCCGTCCTCAAGTCAAGATGAATATGGATTGCCCTGCTTCGCCTGGAAAGGAATGCCGATGTCCCCTTCACACCTCGAGAGGAGACTGGTATCTACTTGAAACTGGAGGGGAACCTGGGGGTCTTGTCACAATTCGAAAGCCACATATTTCCTCATCCACTCGAGATCAGGCCTGATTCCCTTGCACAGATTCGGATGTCAGCTGAGAAACAACTCACAACATGAAGGGATTTCTGATACCCCAGTTGCTAACTGGAAAAGAGTCCTAGGTCGCAAATTCAAGTCACCTGGAGGCCTGAAACCCCTTTGACAACTTGAGAGGAAAGAAGAATTTCATGCCTCCACACAAGTTGAGACCTGACTTCATGTTTGAAATGGCATACACAATCCGAGACCCACGTCAGAACAGGAGAGGAACCCTGGCGTTCCCGCCTTCACTCGAGATGAGGCCCTCTTCCATTGCACTGACCACAGTGGAGTCCTGAGAGGCCCCTCCCAACTTCACAATATCCCTGACTTCCCGGAGGCACAATGAGAAGCTCCCTGATGTCACCGTCACAAGTCGAGTGAACCCCGGCTTTCCTGCCGCAACTCGAGAAGGACCTCGATTTTCCCCTTCAGCGCTCCTTGTGTCCTGATTTCACTGCCGTGACTCGAGAGCCATGCCATGCTCCCCACGCAGTTCAAGTGGAGAATGGACTTCCCTGGTGCCACAAAAGAATCTCCCTGAATTCTCCATCATTACTCGATAGAAACCTCACACGTCACGCTGCAGCTCAAGAAACACCACGAGATTCCTCCGTCACTGCGAGATGAGGCCCTTCATTTCCTGTAGGACCTAGGGAGCAATCCCGAGTCCCGTCTCTAAACTCCACAGAAGGTTTGAATCACTTTAGGCCACTCACTGGGCTCCAAGAGATACCTGTCGTAACTCGAGAGGAGAGCGGGGTTTTTGCTTCTACTTGAGACGAGTCCTGACTCCCAAGGTTAACCTTGAATGCAACCCCGAGATCCCTGTCACCACCTGAGAGGAACACGGAGTTTCTGGACACAAGCCTAGAAGAAGTCTATTTGTCTTGCAGTGACACGAGTGCAATCCCCAGCTCCCCCTCACAACTCGCATGGAGATTGAACTTCAATGAGGCACCACGAGAGGCTCCCTGAGTTCCCTGTCATAACTCGAGAATCCCTCCAGAACTGGAGAAAAACCAGGAGGTTCCCCCATCATCGCCAGATGAGGCCCTTTTCCACTACAGCATCTCGAGGGAAATCCCACAATCCCTCTTTTAAGTCAAAATGGTACTTGATACCCTTGATGCAACTCAAAAAGTTCCCCAAGATACAGGTCTCGCTCGAGAGAAACACCGAGTTTCCCAGCACAAATTAATATGAGCCCCTCCTCCCCTCTTTATCTCGACATGAGGGTCGATTACCCTGCTTTGTCTGGAAAGAGATCCCAGCCTTCCTGTTGCACCTCAGGAGGAGGCCAGTCTCACTTCGAAACCCGAGAGGAAGCCTCGTGGGTCATGCCACATTCCGAAAGACATCGATTTCCTAGTTCACTCAAGGTAAGTCCCGATGTCTGGGCACCTCTTCCAGTGTAATCCCAAGGATGAAGCCACAACACGAAGGGGCACTGACACCCCAGTTGCATCCTCCGGAAAAACCCGCAGGTTCCAAATACAACTCGACAAGTGGCCTGATGCCCTAAGAACAACTCGAGAGGCAAGCGGAGTTCCCTGCCTCAACAAAAGATGAGGCTGCACTCCCCTGGTGCAACTCCGCACAGAGCCCGAGATCGATGTGAGAAATGCAGAGGAACACTGAAGTTCCCGCCTCAACTTGAGATGAGGCCGTATTCATCCCTGCAGCGATGCGCGAGGAATCCCGAGGTGCCCCGAGCAACCCCAAAGGAGATCTGACTTCCTGAGGAGAAATGAGCGGGTCCCCCAGGTGGACACCAACTCGAGAGGAACCCTAAGCTACCCACCACAACTCCACGCAAACCACGAAATTCTCTCCTGGACGTTTGAGGAGGCCCTTTTATGCTGCAGCATTTCCAAAGAAAGCCCACCTTCCCTCTTTGAACTGAAAAGGGTATTTGGAAAGCTTTATGAAACTCCAGAAGTTTTCCCAGATACCAGGCACACTTGAGAGGAACGCTGAGTCTTCAGCCACAATAAAGAAGAGCCCTATTTTCCTCTCCTTAAGTCGAGATGAGGGTCGATTGCCCTGCTTCTCCTGGAAAGGAATGCCGACATCCCTGTCGCACCTCGAGAGGAGGCTTGTATCCTCTTGACACTGGAGAGGAACATGGGGGACTTCTCACAGTTCTAAAGTCATGTATTTCCCCATCCACTTGAGATAAGGCTGGATCCCCTTGCACAGATTCGAATGTCAGCCAAGAATCCACTCACAAGAAGAAGGGAGTTCTGATGTCCCAGTTTCTATTTGGACAAGAGGGCCAGATTCCAAGTTCAACTCACATGGAGGCCTTTAATATCTTTGACAACTCGAGAGGAAAGCAGAGTTCCATGCCCCCACACAAGTCGAGACCTGACTCCCTATTTGAAATGGCATACACAACCCGAGACCTATGTCAGAACAGGAGAGGGACCCTGGGGTTCCAGCCTCAACTTGAGAGGAGGCCCTCTTCCATTACACCGACCCCAGTGGCGTCTCAAGTGGCCCTTCCCAACTCCACAGTATTCCTGACATCCCATCGGCACCATGAGAAGCTGCCTGAGGTCACCGTCACAAGTCGAGGGAAACCAGGCTTTCCTGCCGCAACTCAAGAAAGACCTCGAGATTCCCCCTTCAAGGCGTCTTGACGCCTGATTCCCCTGCCGTGACTCAAGAGCAATGCTGCGCTCCCCCGCGAAACTCGAATGGAGACTGGAAATCCCTGGGGCCACAGGAGAGGCTCCCCGAGTTCCCCGTCCTAACTGGAGGGAAACCCCCCACCTTGCGCCGGAACTCGAGAAACAACAGGAGATTCCGACGTTATCGCAAGATGAGGCCCTTCTTTTCCTGCAGGGCCTAGAGAGCAATCCCATATCACTTCTCAAAACTTCACAGGGGGCTTGACTCCCTTTAGGCCACTCAGTGGGATCCAAGAAATACCCATCGCTGCTGGAGAGGAGAGCAGAGTACTTTACTTCAACTCAAGATGAGGCCTGACTTCCAGGGTGAACCTTGAAAGCAATCCCGAGATCCCTGTCGCCACTGGAGAGGAACATAGAATTTCTGGACACAAGCCTAGATGGGGTCTATTTGCCCTGCAGTGACACGAGAGCAATCCCCAGCTCCCCCTCACAACTAGAATGGAGATTGGACTTCCCTGGGACACCACGAGAGGCTCACTGAGTTCCCCGTCATAACTCTTACAACAAATTGAGCTAAGATCTCAGGACAACTAGAGAGGAGTCCAGGCACTCATCATTACAAGAGAGGAGCAGCCACAACACAATTAGAGAAGTGCAGCTCACCACAATTAGAGAAGCTCTCACACATCACATCTGGAGAAGAGACCCACCTCACATTGCAACTATTCAGGAAAAGCCCTGCGCAATGCAACTAGAGAGGAGATTCCCACCACAAGAAGAGACTTAACTAAGAACCACATCTAGAGAGTTGACCCGCACTGGAACTAGAGAGGAGCCTTCTGGGTAAAACTAAACTGGTTATCCCACCTCAACTAGAGAGTAGCACCTTGCCCACAGCAACTAGATTAATGATTGCAACAACTCAAAGGAGCAGCACACCACATCTGGAGAGAAACCCCTAGTACAGTGCAACTAGAGCTCCTGGCCACAGCTAGTGTGTTTACCACAGGCCACAAAGAGAGACGCCTACACACTGCTTATGTAAAGAGTCTCTTGCATACTGCAAGGACTAAGAAACACCACTACCCAATGCAACTAGAGAGGTACCACCAAGTCCTTCACTGAAACATGAG
The DNA here is from genome assembly GCA_006410795.1 of Tragelaphus strepsiceros. Classification (NCBI taxonomy): domain Eukaryota; kingdom Metazoa; phylum Chordata; class Mammalia; order Artiodactyla; family Bovidae; genus Tragelaphus; species Tragelaphus strepsiceros. The sequence goes on from SJYU01008488.1 coordinate 25,764, forward strand.
ACATGATGCTGGTCACAATGATAGAGGGGCCCTCCACCAAAACTTGAGAGGTTTCTCCCTCCTGAAGTATAGAAAAGTCCACCAAAACATCCCAGATACAGATAATCCCCTGAAGTAACCCAAGAGGAGGTCCTCACAAGTAGAGAAGAGTAACAATACTAAAACTTTTGAGGAATACCTAGTGTCAAATGAAGAACAGAATCACTTTGCAGAGACCCCATCACAATCTAAGAGGTGGGACTACTGAAACTCGAGATGAGCCCTGGATATGCTGCCACAACTCAAGAAAAGGAGGCTGAGCTACTTGAGAGACGCCATTGGCCACAACATGAGAGGATGTCCATAGACATCATAAAAATAGAGGAGCAACTCTTCAGCAAATATGGATGAGCCCCTCCAACACAACCAGAAAGGAGGCCTCTGTACATTAAAATGAGAGAGGACTTCCCACAAGTATTGCAGCAAATGACCCCCTCACCATGACCAGAAAGGAGCACACATCCCACAACTAGAGGTTAGCCCATAAACACACCACAACCAGAAAGGAGAAGCCACACAACTTCTAGAGATGATCCCCCATCACACCTACAGAGGAGCTCACAGCACACCACAACTAGAAAGAAACACCCATGCCACAGGTAGAGAGGAGTCCCCAACCACAAGTAGAGAGGTGCTTGCACACCACAACTAGAGAGAATCAAAGCCACCGCAGCTACAGAATTGAATCTGACCCAAACTTGAGAAAAAACCCCATGCCAAACTAGTGAGTAGCCATCCGCACATTGCAACAGCCCCCTTGAACATCCCTGTTAGAGACGAGTCACAGCAATACAACTTGAGAGCAGGCCCCAGTGCAACATGAGAGGAACACTGAGTACACCCCAAATGGAAAAGAACCCTGAATTCCCTGCCACAGCTTGAGTGGAACACTGATTCTCACGCTGAAATTCGAGAGGAATCCTGAGATGTCACTGAAACTCGGGAAGAGCTCTGAGTCCCCTGCTGCAACTCAAGAGGTACCCCGACTTCCCAGCCACAACTTGAGTGGAGCCTCAGGTCCCCTGTTGCAACTTACTCGGAAGCTCGAATTTTATGCTGCAACTGGAGAGGAACTCCGAGTTTTCCGCTGCAATTCTAGTGGGCCATAGTCCCCTGTTGCAACTTGAGAGGAACCCTGAGTTCTCTACCTCAACTCGAGAGGAGGACCGACTCCCTTCCTGCAACTTGAGAAGAACCTTGAGTTTCCCGTCACAAACTGAGACTAGATCCTAGCCCCCCAATGCCACTTGAGAGGATTCCCAAGACCACAACCACAACTCAAGAGGAACTGAGAGAATCTGCCTCAATTCAAGAGGAGCCCTATACTGTATCACGAGGGGAGCTTCCAGTAATAAAGTCAGAGGCATTCCAACACCAGAGCTGGAAAGAATGCCCTCACCACAACTAGAGAGCAGCCCCTGGGACATCCCTACTTATACGGGATACTCTGTAGCAAAAAGAGATGAGCCGATGAAGTAACTCAAGAGGAGCCACTCAAAATTAGAGAGTATCAATCCCACAATAAACTAGTAAGGAGACCCCGGTGCCAAAAGTAGACAGGACTCCCCCCTCCATGGAGACAACACACCACAACTCAAGAGGAAGCATCACCACAACACGAGAGAAGCTCTGAGTCCCCTTCCTCAAACCAAGAGGAGCATTTCATGGAAACTTGAGAGGAAATCTGAGTTGTGCACTGTAATCCAGAGGAAAACCAAGTACCTACCACAACTCGACAGGAGATCGGGGCCTGCTGCTGCAACTCCAGAGGAACCCTTAGTTTCCCAACACAACTCGAAAGGACCCCAAATCCCCTGGTGCAACTTGAGAGGTGCCACCACCAAAACTCAAGAGGGGCTCTGAATCCACAGCCTCAACTCAGGAGGAGCTCCCATTGCAAAGAAAGATATGACCTCATCATGACTAGAGAGGAGCACCACACCACCACAAGAGGAACCCAGGCAAACATCACTAGAAGGAAGAACCACCCAAGGCACAATTAGAGAACTGCAGCTCACCACACAAGAGAGGCGCCCATGTATCAGAAATGGAGAAGAGCCCCACGACACATAGCAACTGTTAAGGAAAACCCGTGCCCAATGCAACTACAGAGGGGAACCCCACCACAACTAGAGACTAGACCACCCACCACAAATAGAGTGTTGACCTCCACTGCAACTAGAGAGGAGGCTTCTGGGTCAAACTAGATTGGATTATCCCACCTCAACTAGAGAGTAGTACCTTGCTCACAGCAACTAGAGCAATGACTGCAACAACGTGAAAGAGCCACCACACCACAGCTAGAGAAAAATCCCTAGAATTGTGCAACTAGAGAGAGCCCCTGGCCACAGCTAGCTTTGGCCACATGCCAAAATGTGAGGGGATTCTGGACACCGCATTATGTATAGATTCCCCTGCATACTGTAATAATTCAGAAACTCCACTGTCAAGGACAGTAGAGAGGTACCACAGAGTGCTTTGTTACAACACGAGAGGAGTCACTGGTCAAAATGACAGAGAATATCTCCACCAAAACTGGAGAGGTTTCTCCCACAAGTAAAGAGGAGTTTACAAAGACATCACACATAGAGAATCACGCACCTCCACTCTGCTGCAAATAGAGGGGAGACCCTGAAGTAAATCGAGAGGAGGCCCTCACAAGTAGAGAGGAGTAACAATGCTAAAATTTGTGAGGAACACCTTGTGTCAAAAGAAGAGCAGAGCCACCTGAAGAGCCCCCTATCACAACCCAAGAGGAAGGAATACTGCAACTCTGGAGGAGCTCTGAGTAAACTGCCACAACTCAAGAAAAGAACTCCACTGCCACTTGATAAGAGCCACTGAACACAATGGGAGACGATGTCCCCACACATCATACCTAGAGTGGAGTCACACTGTGGCATATATTGATGAGCTTCCCCACCACAAGAAAGGAAGTCTTTTCAAATTGCAATGAGGAAGACTCCCCTCAGATATTGCAACTAAAGAGACCCTCACCATAACTAGAAAGAAGCCTGCACAATACATCTAGAGAGTATCCCATCAGCACACCACAGAAGAAGGGAGCAGCCACAGTGCAGCTAGAGATAATCACCCACCACAACTACAGAAGAACCCCCACTGATACTCGAGAGGAGCTCACCAACACATCACAACTAGAAATGCAAAGTTCCCCACTGCAATATGAAAGGAACACTATGCTGTAACAAGAAAGCATAACCTGGCCAAATGACAGAGGAGCTCCCCTGGCAAACCTGTAGTGGATTTCCCAGGCAGAAATAGAGTGGAATCCCTGAAGACATCACACCTAGAGAGAAGACACTCTGAAGCAAATAGAAATAAGCTTCCTGTATTAAATTTAAAGGAAACACTCACAACTAGAGAGAATAAAGCCCATGAATATTACGAACCTCTATTGCCAAAAGTAGAAAGGACTCTTCCCATGGAACTACCCACACCCCAACCAAAAAGGACACAGCCTCACAACTCGAGAGGAGCCCTCCACTACAACTTGATAAGAACCTGCTGGGTATCACACATAGAGAGGAACTCTTCTGCTGCTAATAGAGACGACCCTCACAACACAACTGGACAGGAGCTTGCAGAACACAACTAGACAGAATTGAACCCACCACAGCTATAGAGTTGACCCCAAACATATCTAGAGAGAAGTTCCATGCCAAAACTAGTGAGTAGTCACCCATACATTGTAACAAGAGAGAAGTCAACCTACACACCCCTACTAGAGACCAGTTTCCCCAAGACATCACGAGAGAGGTCCAAGCACATCATGAGAGGAACCATGTGTAGCCCCTGAAATTGAGAAGAAAACTGTGTTCCCTGCCACGGCACAAGTGGAACCAAGAGTCCTGCACTGCAAATCAAGAGGAATCCTGAGTTCTTGCAACAACTTGAGAGGAGCTCTCAGTACACTGCTGTAACTCTAAAGGAACCCCAAGATTCATGCTGCAAATTGAGAGCTACCCAGTGTTACCAGCTACAACTCGATTGGAAACCCAAGGCCTCTTTGACAACTAGAGAGGAACCCTGAGTTCCCCATCACAACTTGAGAGGAGGCCTGACTCCCCTGCTGCAACTCGAGAGGAAACCCAAGTTCCTTGCCTCAACTCGAGAGGAGACCTGACTCCCCTGTTGTAACTCGAGATGAACCCTGAGTTTTTCCTTCACAACGCAAGAGAAATCTTGCGTTTCCTGCTGAAACCCAAGAGGAACCCTGAGATACCCGCCTCAACTGGAGAAGAGGTCCAACTCCCCACTTCGACTCGGGAGGAACACCGAGTTCCCCATTGCAAATCGAGATGAACCCCAAGCACTGAGGTAACTAGAGAGGATTCCTAAGAAGAGCCACCACTGCCACAATTTGAGAGAATTATACCATAACAAAAGAGGTAGCTTCATACCACAACTAAAGAGGAGTCCTACCCTGCCACAACTAGAGAGTAGTCTGTAAACCACAGCTAGAGAGGAGTCCAAACCACAACTAGAGAGGAGTCGAAACAAAAACGTCAGTTTACCCCACTACTACAAGAGTGCAGTCCCATGCTGTAACTATTATAGTAGCCTACTGCACATCACAAGTAGACAGGAGGCAGCCTGCTAATTGCTACTAGAGAGGAGCTGACCCAAGCAGCTCAAAAGGAGGCACCACCACAACTCTAAAGGACCCCCAAGTCACCTGTCCCAAAGTGAAAGGAACCCCAAGTCCCCCACTGCATCTCTAGAAGAGCCCTGTGCCATCACAACGAAGGAGCCCCCAAGGACAAAGCTAGGAGACCCCCCGCCAAAATTGGGGAGGATTCCCCTGCCAAAATTAGATAGGAGCCCTTCAGCATATTGCACCTAGGGAGAAGCCCATCTGCTGTGAATAGAGGAAGCCCCTGAAACAACCTGAGTTGAGCCTGTCACAACTAGAGAGGAGGAAACTCGTGAAAAATAATGAGGAACCCCCAATGCCACAAGTAGAGAGAATAAACTCCCCCATAGAACCCTTGGAGGAATCACCACCCCAACTAGACTGGAGCCCAAAGTCCCCTCCTTAACTTGAGAGGAGCCATATACCACAGCTCAAAAGAAGCCCATGGCCACAATGAAAGAAGAGCTCAGCTGCCAAAACTGGAGAGTGTCCCACCACCGCAACAGGAGAGGAAACCCAGAACATTGCACCTAGAGAGGATCCGCTTCACTACAAATAGATACAATCCCTGGCTGCAAGTCGAGTACACACCCCTACCACTGTCAGAGAGGAGCATCCTCACCACATCTAGAGAATAGACTCCATGTCACAAATAGAGAGCAGCCCCTTGAACATTGCCACTTGAAAGGAGCATTCCCACACATCACAATTGCACAGAAGCCTCCCTTCACAACTAGAGAGGAGTCTCCCATGCCACCACAAAAGAGGAGGGGCCTTGCAAAAATTAGAGAGTAGGGTCACAAATATTGAACCTGGAAAGATGCCTGTGCACATCGCTACCAGAGAGGAAACTCCCTTCCCAATTCAAGAGGAACATCCTACTGCAGCTCTAGAAGTGTCCCCAGAACACCATAAATAGAGAAGAGATCCCTAACACAACTTGAGAGGAGACTGCACACCACAACTAGAGAGAAGCTGAACCAACACAACTAAGACTTGGCCCCCATACCAGCTAGAGAGGAGACCCATGCCTCAGGGAGTTTAGCCACCTACACATCACAACTAAACAGAAGCCACCCTGCACAGTGCTACTAGAGAGGAGCTAACCCACTAAAACTCGAGTGGAGGCCCCACCTCACCTCGACAGGAATACCAAGTCTCCCGATGAAACTCAAGAGGTGTCCCCCACCACAACAAGAGAGGAGCCCACACACTGCAACAAAAAAGAAGTCCACCATGACCCTGCATGAAGAAAGAGGCCCTGCACCCTGCTCTTAGAGAGGAGCAATCTCATACATCTCATCTAGAGAGGAGGAGCTACACCACTACTAGAGAGTAGCCCACCAAACCACAAATAGAGATGAGCCAGAAAACTGCATCTAGAGAAGTGCTGCACAGCTTGATGCAACAAGACAGGAATTCCCACTGCACAGATGAAGAGGACTTCCCCAGGCACAACACACTTCGGGAGGAGCATCCCGGGACATCACAACTAGAGAGAAGTCCAACCGCCAAAACTGGAGAGTTGAATACATGCCACAACTAGATAGTTGACCCTCAGGCGCAACTAGAGGAGCACACCGCGAAAACTAGAGAGGTGCCCCGCCCTCCCTTACATCACATTTAGAGTGGAGAACCACTGCCACAACTAGAGTGGACACCCCTCGCATAGGTGTATATGAGTGTGCCCCACTCATCAAAATTAGCAAAAAGTGCCCATGTACATTATAACTAGAGTGGGATTCCCACACGAATCACAACAAAAGAGGAGGCCAACACTGCAGCTAGAGAAGAGACCCCTGCCACAATTAGAGATATCCCCCCCTTAACATTGCCATTAGAGAGCATACCCATCAATCACAATTAGACAGAAACCTCCTTCCACAAGTAGAGTGCAGCCCACCATATTACAACTAAAGAGGCCTCCCATTGTCACAACTAGAGAGTAGCCTCCTACACATTAAAGCTAGAAAAATTTCCCTTTCACGTCAAACCAGAAAATAACCATCCCCATCACAGTTTGAGGAGAGCACTCTAGCACAACTAGAGAGAAGCCCGACTGCCACAACTAAAGAGGAGCCACCCTGACACAACTAGAGAGGTGTCTGCAAATGACAAGTAGAGAGGAGCCAACCCACCACAAATAAAGAGTGGATCCCCACAGCAACTAGAGTGGCACCCCATGCCGCAGCTAGAGAGTAGCTTCCCACACAATGCAGGTAGACAGAGGTAGCCTGCACAGAGCTACTAAAGAGGATCTTACACACTACAGCTCGAGAGAAGGCTCTACCACAACTCTAAAGGAAGCCTGAGTCACCTTCTGTAACAAGCGGCACACCGAGTTCCCTGCTGCAATTTGACAGGAGCCCTAGGAAATAACAAGCAAAGGGGCCTCTAGTCATAATGATACTGGGGCTCCCGGATAAAAATGAAGAAGATTCCCCCAGAAAAACTAGACTGGATTCCCCCAGGACATCACTCCTAGAGAGAAGCCTCTCTTCCACAAATAGAGACAAGCTCCCTGAAGTTAGTTGAGTGGCATCCTTCACAACTAGAAAGAAGCAGTCCCCCTAATGTTAGTGAGGAAACCCTATCGTCAAAAATAGAGGACCTTCCCCATGGAGCCCCACACACTCCAACCAGAGAGGACATTGCCCTTCAACTCAAGAGGAACCCAATAGACATCACACATTGAGGGGAGCCCCTCTGCTGCTAATAGAGACTAACTTCACACCGCAACCAGAGAGGAGCTTGATCACCACAACTAGAGAGAATCAAACACCCCACAACTACAGAGTTGACCCTGAACACAACTAGAGAAATCCCATGCCAAAACTAGTGAGTAGCCACACGCAGATTGCGACAAGAAATGAGCCGCCCTACACAACCCAGCTAGAGATCAATTACCCCAAGGGAACTCGAGAGGAGACCCCACCACAAGTCAAGAAGAACCCTGGGTAACTTATAAACTCAAGAGGAACACAAGTTCCTCACCATGCCTCGAGTGGAACCCTGAGTTCCATGCCACAATTGGAGAGGAACACTGAGCTCCCACTGCAAGTAGAGGGGAGCTTTGAGTCCTCTGATGCAACTCGACAGGAACCCCACGTTCCCCACTGCAACTCTAGAGGAACCCTGGGATCAGATTTCCGCATTCTCCAGAGTGACACTCTTCACAGACGCTGAAGCTGGTTTACACATCCACATTCACCAGGGTATAAACCCCCTGTGTTCACGTACCTGGTCTCCCTCGTCCATAGTCTCCAGTGTGACCCCATGTCTCAGGTGCTGCACCTGGAGATACGTGGCCACAGTATCCAATATGACTCCCCTCTTCCACCTGGGGTCACACATCCATAGATTCCAGGGTTACATCCCTCCCAGACCCTGAAGTTGGGGTTACACATCCACAGTATCCTGTGTGACCCCCCTTCAGCAAACTTTGTACCTTAGTTTACTTGGCCTCTGTTTCCAGGGTGACCCCATATCCCAGACCCTGTACCTGGGGTCACATGTTTATGGTGGCCAGGATGACAACCCTTCCCAGATGCTGTACCTGGTGTGACATGGGAACAGTCGCCAGGGTTACCCCAACTTCATGACCCTGTACCTGGGCTCACACATATACTTTCTCCAAGGTGAGACCCTTGCAGACACTCCCCCTGCAGTCACATATCCACAGTCTTCAGAGTGACACATCCAAAATCCTGTACCTGGGGCCACACGTCCAGTCTCCAGTGTTACTCTCTCCCAGACCCTGCACCTGGGGTCATATGTCCACAGTCTCCTGTGTGATGTCACATCCCAGGCACTGAACCTGTGATCACAGTTCCACAGGCTCCAGTGTAACCTCTTTCCCAGACTCTGTAAGTGGGATCACACGTCCTCAGTCTCCAGTGTGACCCCATCTCTCATAATATGTACCTGGGGTGAGTAGTCCAGTTTCCAGGGTAACCACCCTGCCAGAAACTGTACTTGTTTCACACATCCACAATCTCGAGGATGACTGTCTTCCCCTACCCTGCAGCTGGATTCACATGTCCACATTCTCCAGGGTGACCACCCCGTCCTTGTCCATGGGGTCAAATATCCACAGTCCCCAGGGTGACACTTCTCCCCAAACCCTGAACCTGGGGTCACACATCCACACTTTCCAGGGTGACAACCTTCCAGACCCTGAAACTGGGGTCACATATCCACAGTTTCCAGGGTGACTGCATCCTCCAGACCAGAACCTGGAGTCACATATCTACCGTCTTCATGGTGATCTCGCCCCCTACACCCTGCAACTGGGATCACACATCCACAGTCTCCAGGGTGACGCCACACTCAAGAACCTCTTTCTGGATTCACACATCCACAGTATCCAAGGTGACCCCACCACCCAGATCCTGCACCCAGGGTCTCATGTCCACTGTCTCTAGGGTGACACCCCTCCCAGACTCTGAACCCGGAGTCACACGTCCTCAGTCTCTGGGGTGACAACATCTCACAGTGCCTCCATCTGAGGTCAAATTTCCACAGTCTCCAGGGTTACTGCCTCCTAGACCCTCTACCTGCAGACACACTTCCACAGTCTCAACGGTGATCCCACACTCCAGACCCTTTTCCTGGGGTCACATATCCAGTATCCATGGTGAAGTCCTTCCCCAGGCCCTGTACCCGGGGTCACACATGCACAGTCTCAAAGGTGACACCCCTCCCAACATCCTGTACCAGTGATCACATATTCAGTCTCCAGGGTAATCCCACCCTCAAGACCCTGTACCTGTCTTCACAAGTCCATACTCCCGGTGACCCCCACCTCCAAGAATCCACACCTAGGCTCACACATCTACAGTCTCCAGGTTGACCCTACCTCCAAGTACTGTACCTGGGCTCACACGTCCACAGTCTCAAGGGGAACCCTACCTCCTAGAACCTCTGTAGGGGTCACATGTCCACAGTCTCCATGGTGAACCCAGCTCCAAGAACTTGCACCTGGGTAGCGGTTACAACAGACAATGCAGACGTACAAAGGATTATAATAGAATATTATGAACAACTATATGTCAATAAAATTAATGGAAGAAATTGACAGATTTTAGAAAATTTAAATTATTCAAGACTGTATCCATAGTATCCAAATTTGGTGAAGGTTGAAACACACACCTGGCCAAAGAAGATAAAGAGATTGTAAATAAGCATACAAGGGCATAATCAGGATGCTGGTGGAATGCATGTACAGTCAACTCTGAAAGACAGTTTGGTACCTTTCTCCAAATCTAAAAGTCTCACCTTAGGAATCAAGAAGTGCACCTCTTGTATTTAGAAAACTGCTTTGGAAAACTGAAAGAAAAATTACTACCAAGTAATGTATGAGAGCACTATTCATAATTCATAATAAATAAAACATCAGGATATGCTTACATAGATGTGCATTCACAGGTAAATTAGGGCATAGAATTTTCAAGGGTATCACAAAACAGCACACACAAAATATGCCCATTTGACAAAAAGATTATTTTAGACTGATTAATTAAAAAAAAAAAAAGCAGCCCCAGAGAATTTTTAAAACCAGGGAGAAATGCCATCTTATAAAGTGGATTTATGTTTTTTAAGGATATCTCTATTTGTAAGGATACTTCCATCTCTGGACAAGGAAATGGAGGATGACTAAATATCAAGAATGACTTGATTATCAAGAAGATTTATGAAATGGACCTGGATGTTAATCTGCATAACCACCATACTTTTGTTTACAGTGCTTCACTTAATAATCTCCCTTAAATGGCTTCTTCCATCCCCTAACCTCCTTCTTTCCTTCTTAGCTGATGATAGCATTTAAGGTAAAGTCTTGGACCATTTCAGGAAGTGACTCAGTTTTCCGAGGTATCTTTCAACTATACAGGAGGTATGCATGGCATATATGAGACTTCTGATTGTTTTTCTCCATTCCATCTCCCTTTCATTATGAGCATCTCAATGAAGAACACTGAGGGTAGAGGGAAAATTATTTTTTGTTTCATATAATGCAATACAATAGTATTCAGACATATAAAGGAATGAACAACTAACGCATTTATTTTAAAAAAAGAAAAGCATGAATCTCACAGTTATATTACGAAATGGAGGAATCCAGCCTCAAGTTCTACACACTATATGACCTTATAATACATTCTAAAAAAGGTAAAATAGACACGATAAACAGTTTATGGAATATGTGGTTGAAATATTTCACATGATACTTTAGTGATGAAAACCTGCAACTATGCAATTGTGTAAGCACATAGATTTTTGTTTTCAGAACCCAACAATTAAAGTATTACCTATTAACATTTATTCATTCATGGTATGGGAGTGTCAAAGACTGGAATGCAGAATTTAACAAAGAATCTAACAGAGTGAGAAATATAAGAAAAGTTTCAGACTTCCCTGATGGGCCATTGGTTAAGAATCCACGTTGCCAATGCAGGAGAGGTGGGTTCAATTCCTGGTCAGGGACCTAAAATCCCACATGCCACAGCACAGCCAAGAGATTAAAAAAGAAGAAGGAATTTTTGTAAAAAAAAAAAAAAAAAGCCACTCAGTGTTAGGACAAAATTATCTGACTTAAGTTCACTGTGGAAATCTGTAGGACAAAGGCAAAATGTACCAAACATAAACAATGAGCTCTGTAAGTTCTTTCTACAGGGAGTTGGTAGTTAAGAGGACTGAAACTACTATTTCAGTCATTGATTGGAGCAAGCACTGAATTTGATAAATGACAAGTAATGGAAAGCAAGTTTCTTATCACTGGAGTGGGAAGTTACAGGCAGACAAAGAGAGAAGTTTGTAATATTGGTGTCATAATAAATCAGGTTGGAGACATCATTATAATCTATCTTTAGCCTAATACAGAAACACCTAGCTCCATGTGAACATCTTCATAACCATGTGTATTTATAGTCTGGTATACATGTGTATGTATTTCCATGCATTTTCTGCTAAGATTATTAAGTTCCCACATGAAAATTTTTATTAACATTCTTTAAAGGAAAGGAATAAGGAGTCTTTAAATATGTGACTGATACTAGGACTGAGACAGTAAATCTATAAAGCAGCATAATCATAAATATGAGAAAGAAGAACCATGAAAGCTGAGTTATGTAAAATAATTTCAGGAGAGCATGGAAAAAGCTCTCAATAGACAAAGCAAGAATAAACTAAGCAGTCTAATTGACTTGATCATAATCAAAAGAAAGTGAAAGTGAAGTCTCTCAGTCGCGTCTGACTCTTTGAGACCCCATGGACCATACCCTATGAGGCTCCTTCAGCCATGAAGTTTTCCAAGCTAGAGTACTAGAGTGCATTGCCAATTTCCTTCTCCAGGGGATTTTCCCCACCCAGGCATTGACCCTAGGTCTCCTGCATTGCAAGCAGATGCTTTTACAGTCTGAGCGACCAGGGAAGCTGCCAAAGGTTTAAAAGAAATTTCAGATGTCCAAATAGGTTAAAAAAAAAACACAAACAAACATAGGTTTTATGAGTAGTGTTGAATAAAAATCTATACAGAGAAACATTCTTAATAATTGATGTGGACACTCAGCTATCGATCAAGTATGTGCAGCTAACTCCCTTATCCTCAAATGTGGGTCCTGCATTATTACTTCCTCCTTAATAAGGCACTCAGGATGGACCTGGGGGAAATCAAGAATCAAGACCAATGACAAATGTTAGGGAAAATATCCAGAAATTGGAACTCAAACTTTACTTGTGGAAGTGTAAAATGGTGTATTGTATGTGTGCAGAACCAGCATTTTCTCAAAAACATAAAAATTTAATGATCATATCGCTCAGAAGTAGCCACAGGACCTAAAAAGGTCAGTTTTCATTCCAATCCTAAAGAAAGGCAATGCCAAAGAATGCTCCAACTACCACGCAGTTGCACTCATCTCACACGTTACCAAAGTAATGCTCAAAATTCTCCAAGCCAGGCTTCAACAGTACATGAACCATGAACTTTCAGATGTTCAAGCTGGATTTAGAAAAGGCAGAGGAGCCAAAGATCAAATTGCCAAAATCCGTTGGTTCATTGAAAAAGCAAGAGAGAAAAACTTCCAGAAAAACATCTACTTCTGCTTTATTGACAATGACAAAGCCTTTGAATGTGCAGAAGACCACAAACTGTGGAAAATTCTTAAAGAGATGGGAATCGCAGACCACCTCACCTGCCTCCTGAGAAATCTGTATGCAGGTCAAGAAGCAAAAGTTAGAACTGGACACAGAACAACAGATTGGTTCCACATTGGGAATGGAGTATGGCAAGGCTGTATATTGTCACCCTGCTTATTTAACTTATATGCAGAGTACATCTTGTGAAATCCCGGGGCTGGATGAAGCATAACCTGGAATCAAGACTGCCTGAAGAAATATTAATAATCTCAGATATGCATATGACACCACTCTTATGCAGAAAGCAAAGAAATGAAGAGACTCTTGATGAAAATGAAAGAGGAGAGTGAAAATGTTGGATTAAAACTCATATTCATGAAGCCAGAATCAAAAGAGACATTTGTACCCCAATGTTCATCGCAGCACTGTTTATAATAGCCAGGACATGGAAGCAACGTAGATGTCCATCAGCAGATGAATAGATAAGAAAGCTGTGGTATATATATATATATACACACACACACAATGGAATATTACTCAGCCTTTAAAAACAATACATTTGAATCAGTTCTAATGAGGTGGATGAAACTGGAGATTATTATACAGAGTGAATTAAGTCAGAAAGAAAAGCACAAATACCATACACTAATGAATATATATGGAATTTAGAAAGATGGTCATGATAACCCTGCATGTGAGACAGCAAAAACAGACACAGATGTATTAAATAGTCTTTTGGAATCTGTGGGAGAGGGCGAAGGCGGGATGATATGCGAGTATGGCATTGAAACATGTAAAAGGTCATATGTGAAATGAATCACCAGTCCAGGTTTGATGCATGATACGGGATACTCGGGCCTGGTGCACTGGAGTGACCCAGAGGGATGGCATAGGGAGGGAGATGGGAGGGGGATTCAGGATGGGAACACATGTGCACTCATGGCAGATTCAAGTCAATGTATGGAAAAACCAATACAATCTTGTACAGTAAATTCAATCAATCAATCAATCATTCTTGAAAGTAGATTTAAAAAAAACAAAAACCAAACCTCAGTGTTCAGAAAACTAAGATCATGGCATTCAGTACCATCATTTCATGGCAAATAGATGGGGAAACAATGAAAACAGTTACAGACTTTATTTTGAGGGTTTCCAAAATCACTGCAGATGGTAACTGCAGCCATGAAATTAAAAGACATCTGCTCCTGGGAAGAAAAGTTATGATCAACCTAGACAACATATTAAAATGCAGAGACATTACCAACAAAGGTCTGTGTACTCAAGGCTATGGTTTTCCCAGTAGTCATGTATACATGTTAGAGCTAGACTACAAGGAAAACTGAGTGCCTAAGAAGTGATGCTTTTGAACTGTATGGAGAAGATTATTGAGAATCCCTTGGACTGCAGGGAGATCCAACCAGTCAATCCTAAGGAAAATCAGCCCGGAATATTCATTGGAGGACTGATGCTGAAACTGAAACTGCAATACTTTGGCCACATGATGTGAAGAACTGATTCATGGGAAAAGACCCTGATGCTGGCTAAGACTGAAGGTAGGAGTAGAAGGGGACAACAGGATGAGATGGTTGGATGGCATCACCAACTCGATGGACATGAGTTTGAGCAAGATCTAGGAGTTGGTAATGGGTAGGGAAACCTGGTGTGCTTGCAGTCCATGGGGGTCACAAAGAGTCGGACATGACTGAGTAACTGAACTGAATTATCATATGTTTTGGCAACTCCACTCCTAGATATACATCCAAAGAATTTAAAGCAAATGTTCAAACATAAACTTGTACAACAATATTTACAGTGGCAGTGTTCTTGAGAGCCCATGTTAAAAACAATGAAAATGTCCACCAACACATGAAGGGAAGGGTAGATCCATACATAAGATGAATTATTCTGCCATAGAATGGAATATAGTAAAAAAGTGCTACAGCTGCAGAAAACAGGGGACTTCTCAAAAACATAAACACAAAGTTAACATAGAATCTGTCCAGTTAGACCAGGTTATACACTCAAAATATTTAAAACCAAGAACCAGAACAGATATTCAAACCTCATATTAATAGCAGCATTATGCATAGTAGCCAAAATGTGGAAGTAACAAATGGGTTCAACAGATGACTGGACAAGCACAATGTGTATAAACACAATGGAATGTAATTCAACTTTTAAAAACAAGATAACTCTCAACCATGCTATAATGTGGATGAACTTCAAGTTATTGTTCCAAGGGAAAGAAGCCCGACACAAAAGGAAAACTGTTCTATGATTCCACTAGTATGAGGTATCCATATAAGACAAATTTCAAGTAGAATAAGATGGCCAGGCATTGAGAGTGGTGAGTGTTTAATGGTTACAGTGTCACTTCAGGAAAAGGAAATGATACTGGAGATATATGGTGGGGAAATTTTCACAATGTGAGTGCAGTTAATGCTATAGAAGTACATACTTAAAATAACTCAAATGATAAATGTTGTTATATGTCTGTAAGATCAGTGAAAAAATGACACATGTAACAACATGGAAAAGCACTGAAAACAGTGCTTTTTTCAGTGAAAGAAACCACAAAGAAAAAGCCACCCAGATCATAGTCATCTTGTCACTTTAAATCCATGAAGGTTTTTCATATGAGGGAAAGTCCCAGTGATAGCTCCAGAAAATAAAAACTGCATTAGAATGGAGAAACACATTTCACAAATCTTGAGCAGCTGATGAAAGCTGAACTGGTCCTATGGATAGGATTCTAATGTGGAAACAACAATTATCCCACATTTTGGGATTATGGGCTGGTTCCCAGGGAAAGTGCTCCTGTTTTTGGCAAAACACATTGCAGTATTTGGTATGAATGTAGAAAACTTTGTGCCACTATTTAAAGTTGAAACATTTGAAATTTTACTAGAAAGTAAATTACTGTTCAATACAACCATGTACGTCATATGCCAGAAAATTAGAGATGACATTGAACATTGCAATAGAGGCCTAGAGTTATCCAAACTAAATTCAACAAAAGTAGTGATGCTACTTGCGTTGTACTAGTCCACATGGTATGAAAAAGCACCATACAAAGAGCATATTAGTAGACACCATGCTTTGGGTGCTGTGGATGACCCAGATGGAACTAAAACTATGAGATGTCTTAATTCTAGTTTTCCACATAACACTATCCCACAGCAAATTTCAGAACTAAAAAGCAAATTCATGGACTTCTCTGTCAGTCCCGTGTTTAAGACTCTGCACTTCCACTGCAGGGGATACGGGTTTGATTCTTTGTCAAGGACTTAAGATCCAACATGTCGAAATGCAAGGCCCAAAATACAAAAGTCGGTAGAACTGCAAGATCTTTTGTGAATTCCTATACTAATAATGAACTATTAGAAACAGAAATTAAGAAAATATTCCCTTTTACAATTTCATGCCCCCACACACCCAGCTAAAAATCTAGAAATCTAACCAAGGACTTGAAAGACCTGCAAGCTAAAACTACAAGACAATGATCAAAGAAAATGAATGGATACAAGTAAAAAGATATCCCTTGTTTATGGGTGACAATGACATTAAAATATCCATTCTAAGCAAAGCAATGTACATATTCATGCCATCACTGCCAACATTTCCATGACAATTTTCACAGAAACAAAAGCAGTCTTTACATCTGTGTGGCACCACAAAGGAACCAGAAGAGCCAAAGGGACTCTGAGAAAGCAGAATAGGCTGGCGGCATCTCCATCCCTGACTTCAATCTAGAGTATACACCTAAAGCCACCACAAGACATGTGGAATTGGCTCAGAAATAGGCATAGAGACAATAGAGCTCAGAAGGAAACATATAGGTACATGGTAATTAATTGAAAAGAAAGGAATTAAGAACATACATGCAGGAAAGGACATTCTCCCCCACCCAATAAACCGTGCTGGGAAAAATAGAAACCACACACCAAGGAACAATACAGGACACCATCTTATACCACAGACAAAAACTGACTAAAATCCCATAACTTTCCACATCAAGCCCTAACAGTCCTGAGTTCTGGTAAGGCAGACTTTCAGCAACAGCTGCACACAGAAAGCTTCTTCCCTATTTCCCTCACATTTTCCTTCAGCAGCACCACCTCCTTGCAGGTCTTGAGGAAACTAGACTCCCATCAGACTCAATTGAACACCACAATGTCCCAAAACTGAAGCCCCAGCGGGTCCTGAGGATATCAGAGTCCTGTCAGCCTCAACTGAATTGCACAATGCCTTAAAAGTGAAGCCCAGGTGCGTCCTGAGGGACAAGACTCACATCAGCCTGAACTGAACCCCACCATGCCCACAAACTGAAGCCCAAATGGGTCCTCAGGAGACCAGACTCCATCAGCCTGAACTGAACCCCTCAATGCCCCAAAACTGAAGCCCCAGTGGGTTCTGAGGAGGCAAGACTTCTCTCCACCTGGGCTGAACCCCACCATGTCCCAAAGCTGAAACCACGTGGGTCCTGTCAGCCTGATCTGAACCTCACACTGTCCTGTAGCTGAAGCCTCAGTGGATCTTCAGGAGGCCAGAGTCCTGTCAGTGGCCACCCACAGCCACTGGAACAGCTCCAGCAGAGTGGGGAGCTCCACTTGGAGCAGGGAATATCAGCGAGGTGGATCTGCATTATTATGGACAGACATGATCAAGCAGGCTTGCGGGGACCAGGAAAAGGGTGAAGGAGGCAAGCTCCAGCTCCAAGTATTGTAAGTCCCCACTTTCTGAGACTACGTGACCTACATGAACCAGACTTTGCAAGGAGGAAGCTGAGTTATAGAGGCAGAAGGAGTAGGAGGTGATGTAAAATTTAAGCGTTTCCTCTTCAGGTTCAGGGGCCCTAAGTCCTCCCAGGTTCCTAATTCCTTGTGCCCCAGTGACTGTGAGCTCCTCCTCCAGGGCATATGGCCAACCCCCACATGAACTCCCTTCGACATCTGCAGCCCTGGCCCAAGCCTAACCCCTCCATCAGGCCCTGACAAAGTCCCTGCCACCAGGGTGCATCTCAAATTCCACCCCAATGTGGGCTTTTTGAAGCCTTAATAAGGCATGCCCCTCTTCTCCCTGTGATTTCCCTCGCCTGATGAAGCCAGGCCTGGATCCATTCCAGGTGACTACAAGGGCCTCATTCTATCCAGACTCCACGTGTGTGTCCATCTATATGAGCCTGTGGTGATCTCCTAACATGAGGGTTATTTCATACACAGAGAATGAGGTGAATGGTGGCCACGAAAGATGTGTCCCCACAGAACAGTGCTGTATCTGAGAAAAGGGTCTTAGTAGATGTAGCTAAGGAAATCAAGGTAAGGTAATCTAGGGTTTGGGTGACTTTCAATCCAACTGACAGAGTCCTTCAAAGAGACTAAAGAGGACACAGAGGAGAAGCCTTTTAAAGGCAGAGGCGGAGATGGGAGGGAGGGGAAAACAAGCCCAGGGACCCCTGGAGCCCCTGAAGCTGGAAAATGGAAGAAGGACACTATCCTGAAGTTTCTGGAGCGACCTCAGCACTGTGACTTGTTGATCTCACTTGTCTGGCCTCTAGGATTGGGGGAGGATAAATTTGTGAGTTTTTTTAACCCTCCCATCTTGTGATCATTTGTTAGAGAAGCCACAGAGCAGCCACACAGATGCTACTCTTTACAATCCTAGAAGTGTGGATATCACTAAAAGCAGATGGAGGGTGGATTACAGAACCTTAGAGTCAGCACTGGGCCCTCAGAAATGCTAAAGCAGTAGCTGGACGTCAGAGTTGTTGAGGTGCCAAGTCTGAAGCCTGTCCCTAGGGGTACTGGCTGCACACACCTCCTCAGGTTCTTACACTGGTAAGTGTGGTGTAACATCTCAGTCCTGACTGAGGATATTTTCTTATCACTGTTCATATTGATAATACAGAAGTCACTAGTTACACAGGTGCAAACCCAATTAGGATGCTTACTCCAGGGATGAGCAGTTCTGCAAATGGTCAGGGGTGGGGACTTGTGCATGTGAAGCAAGCAGCCCTTCCACAAGCCCTACCCCCATACCTCCCAACAAGGGTCTTCAGTGTGTAGCTGGGAGAACACAACAGAGTCATCTCTAAGTAAACGCTGGCTGACCCCCTGGCTAGCCACTCCTGAACCTCATCCACACTTTCCAGGTAAACACCTGAATATGTGCAAAGACCTCACACGATAGAGAAAATGATTGGAACCCCTCTAGTGACAGCATGCTTACCGAGTTGGCTCCTGTAGGTCAGGCAGGATGGTCCTGGCCTGGGTGATCTTCTGAAAGCTTTCCACTTTCCTACCTGAGTTATTCCTCCTGTCCTACTCCCACTGCCTCTTTACATGCTTCCTCACCTCTGCCTGAAACAATTTCCAACATCACGAGCAGGAGACACAGTCCATCCTTAGAAAATGACAGCCTAGCGCCTCCTGAAGATCGTCCAGCAGAGCCCCACACAGACCAGATCCCCTGAAATGCCATGGCCCCTCACTCTCGCTCACCAAACGGGCTCTGCAATGTCTAAGCAGAAAAGACGGCATCAAGTACAGCTGCAAGCATTTGAGTGGGTTTATATACACCTCAAACCACACACATGTCGAAAGGGCAGGACAGCCAGGTCAGCCAATCATTGTCCATATGGGCTTGGGTTTTAGAAAATGGGCCTCATTTTGCTTGTCAAGGTTCTAGGAACACCTGTGGGTTCTGAGGGTAAGTATGGATATGGTGCTTCAGCTCTTTCTTGTTTTCTAATCATTTTATCTGGCTCAAAATTGGGAGAGAATTCCAGGAAGAACTTTTTCTAATGAGAGAGACCCAGGGGTCAGGGACAGGAGGGGTGGTGGGTGGAGACAGGCTCAGGGCTCAGGTGCAATGGGAGCCTTGGAAAACCTGCTGGAAGGAGGCTGCACACAGTAAAGCCCAGGGTCACAGACCTGTCAAGAAGCTGCTGTTTGTTACCTCAGATCCTGCTCCGAGGGTCTCAAAATCAGATTTGTCCAACAGAGGGCCTGGGGGTGCTCTGCAGTGAGAAGTTTGTGGACAGTTCCTGGATGCTGAGCCCTGTTGCATAACTGTCCAGCTGAACCCGCGTTCCTGGGAGGTGTCTGCCCATAAGAATCCCATGTTCCTGGGAGGTGTGAGTGAACAAGTATCCTCTCTGTGCACTCATCACAGAGTAGCATTGTGACTTTCATGTGGACAATGCTGGGATTAGATGAGAACAAGGACATGCTGGGGGACTTCCCCTGAAATACCCCCAGCCCATCTAGAGTGAAGAGGTCAGTTTCAGTGTACTGGATGCTGTGCTGGTGTGGGAGACTTCATGGGTACCTCTTGTTTCTTCCTCATGACACTACAGAGGCCTCTCCAGTACACATAAGACAGCCTGCCCAGGAACAGTGGAATGTGAGAGAGAAGGACCAGGCTAAGAGGGCCTTTGTGCTCTGAGTTGGGAGTGGAAAACAAATAGTGAGTGTGATCCAGAAAAACAGCCCTGGTGATGGGAGACTTGTTCAAACAATCTGAGTACGAGTTGGAAAGAATTTCCAGACATAGAGTGTCTCAGAAGGGAGTGAATTTTTATTGAGAACAAAGAGCAGAGATAAAGTGGGCACTGTGAGTGCAGCAGGCGAACCTGCTTACAGACTCAGGAAAGTTGACAGCTTTTGTGGCTTCAGGACAAAGAAAATTACTGCTGGAAAGTTGATGTTAAGTTGGAGCACCATAAGGTGTTTACTGGAGTGGGCATCTTTGCATGGTAGGGAGTCAGGAAGCTTGCTCATGATGATCAGGGGCTTTTGGCAACAGTCGCAAAGGGATTCCGTCAGATTCATAGTTGACTTTGGTTCTGGGCTCCACTTCTGTGGCCTTGGTGTGAGGCCTCCCAGCTGTGGCCTTGGAGAAGGACTCACCTCAAGACTCACCCTTCAGAGTAAATTTCCATCACGTTATCTCTGTAGGAGAGATCCAGTCATCCTAGTTCTATTTGGAAAATTCTTGGATACCACAGAGACACCTGCTGAGTGTGAACCTGGTTATTGAACCTTGTTGGCAAAATTAGCATTTTCTCTCTGTTTGTGCTAAAAGGGTGTGGGCTGGCTTCTGTCTAATAATTCAATCAAATGATGTTTTCCTACTTATGACATCAATAGGTTTGGACAAAAACCTTTTTCGATTTCTTGTGTAAGCAGGCATCTTACACGTCCTTGCTGCAGGATTATTTCCATTCGAATGTCAACTAATCAAGGTAACAACAGTATGGCATTCACACTCTTAGACAATTTCCCAAGCCTGTTTCCTCAGGAGCAGACCCAATATAAGCTAGGAATGGGTTCACATGGCTCAGAAAATGCAGGGAAATATACTGCCTATGACCCTGGAAATTAAGGCCTCTTGTAAACCTGGAGTTCTCACATCTTAGAATCTAGACAGTTGCTGATAGACAGATGTCTGAAAAAGCATTCTGCTTTTATGCCTTTCATTCATCTGGGAAGTGGGGTCACCCTGAGGGCTGTGGATGTGTGATTCAAAGTGCAGATTTAAGGGAGGATGCTCTACCTTGAGACTGTGGACACATGATCCATGATGCATGCTTTAGGAGGGGGTCACCATAGAAACTGCGGATGTGCCACTCCAGGTATAGGGTCTAGGAAGTGGGGTTATCCTGCCAGTTATGGACATGTTTCCACAGGACCAGGGTCTGAGGGATGGGGTCATCCCAGAGACTGTGCCTGTATGATGCCAGGTACAGGGTCTGTGGAGATGTGTCATCCTAGAGACTGTGAAATGTGACCCCAGGTGCAGGGACTGGAGGGTGGGGTAAGCCTCGAGACTCTGGATGTGTGACCGAAGGTGAAGGTTATGGGGAGGGTCTCACCCAAGGATTGTGGATATATGACCCCAGATATATGGTCAGTGTAATAGGGTCACCCTGGAGACTGTGAATATGTTACCACTTGTGCAGATTCTTGGAGGGGTTTACCCTGGGGACTGTGATTTTGAGAACCCAGAGGCAAGGTATGTAAGGTTAGATCACCTCAAGACTGTGGTCCTGATACCGCAGACCAGGGTCAGTGAGATTGGGTCACCCTGCAAAATGTGAATGTGTGACTCCAAGTATACAATCTAGGGAAGATTGTCGCCCTGGAGACTGTGGACATATGGACACCAGGTCCAGGGTCTGGCAGGGGGGTGTCACACTGGAGACTGTGGACATATGAACCCAGGTACAAGAACTGGGAAATGGCAGCACCCCAGAGACTATGGACATGTGTCACCAGGTTCTGGCTCTGAGAGAATGCACACGGTATAGACTAGATATGTGATCCCAAATACAGGGGCTGGGAGAGGCCACCCTTGGGACTGAAGACATGTGATCTCAGATACAGGATCTGGGATGGTGTCACCATGGAAACTATAGACATGTAACAACAGCATATGGTCTGGGAGGGGAACTCACAATGGAAACTCTGTCCGTGTCATCCCAGGCACTTGGACTAATGTGGTAGTGTCACCCTGAATTCTGTAGACTATATCCACAGATATGGGTCGGGAGGGTGGGGTGTCACCCTGGAGACTGGAAATGTGAGCAGAGGTTCAAAGTCTGGGAGTGCTGATCACCATGGAGACTATGTACATATGAAGAGTGGGAAAAGTTCTGGTGAGGTGGGGTCACCACGGATAAAGTGGACATGTGACCCCAGGTATAGGTACTGGCAGAGGAGGTTACCCTGGAAACTGGAAATGTGAGCCCAGGTACAGAGTCTGGGCAAGGTGTCACCAAGGGGACTGTGGACATTTGACCCCAGGTGCTTGTATTTCAAAGGGGTGACCCTTTAGCCTGTAGATGTGTGACCTCAGGTGAAAGGTCTGGAAGTAAGGGTCACCTTGGACTGTGGTCATCTAACACCATGTTCAGGGTCTGGAGAGAGGGCTCTCTGTGGAGACTGTGGACATGTGACCCCAGGTGCAGGTTCTGTGAGGATATTTCTCCCTGGAGAAAGTTGACAGGAGACCAAAATGCAGTGTATGGGGTAGAGGCTGACCCTGGAGCCTGTGGATGTGTAAAGCCAGGTGAAGTGTCTTGGAGGTGGGGTCACCATGGAGACTGTGGACATGTGAACCCTGGTGCAGGGTCTGGGAGAGTGTTCACTCTGGAGACTATGAACATGTGACCCAATGAATAGGGTCTATGAAGGGTTTCATAAGGGAAACTGTGGCCATGTGACACTCTGTAAAGGATCTGATGTCGGGTGTGAACATCGAGACTGTGGTCATATAGCCCCTGATGCTGGGGAGAAAGGGGTCACCCTGGAAACTGTGGGTGTGTGATCCCAGATGCATGATCTGAGAGTGGTTCATCATGAAGACTATGGACGTGAAATTCCATGGATAGGGTCTTGAAAGTGGTGTTGTGTGCAAGTGTTTCTGGTTACTGGGTCTGGGTGGTAGAGTCACCCTGAGGAATATGAATATGTGACCCAAAATGCAGGGTCTGGGAAGGGTGCTCTCCCAGCAGACGCTATGATTTGTGATCCCAGATGCAGGATCTGGGATGTGGCGTCACTCTGGGGATTGTAGATTGTTACATCAGGTGAATGGTCTGGGAGGGGGTTACCTTGAAGACTCTGGACATGTCACCCTAAGTGCAGGGACTGGAAGATGGTGTCACAGGACATTGTCGACTGAGACCTCAGGTACAGAGTCTGGATGTTTGCTCATACTAGAGACTGTGGACATGTGATCCCATGTATGTTGTCTGGGAGGGATTCACCCTGGATACTACAGAAATTTGACCCCAGGTACAGGATCAAGTGGTGGTTAGCCTAGAGATTGTTTATGTGTGACCCCATGTGCAGTTTCTAGGAGGCGGAATCAGTCTTCATACTGTAGAAATGTGTCCCTGGTCCAGGGTGTGGGAGAGGGAATTCCTGGATCTTGTGGACATGGAACCTTAGGTGCAGGGTCTGGGAGGAGATGTCACACTGGGCACTGTGGTCATGTGACACCAGGTCCATAGTCTGGAGGTAGTCTCATCCTGCATAACGTTTATATGTGACCCCAGGTGCAGGATCTGGGAGGTGGGTCACCCTTTAGACCCTAGACATGTGACCCCAGGTACAGGTTCTGGGAAGTGGGGTTAACCTGGGGCCAGTGGACATGTGATCCAAGGTCCCAGGTCTGGGGAGAGGTCACACCAAGGAGACTCTGGATGTGTGGCCACACATACAGGCTCTGGGAAGTTGTCACCCAGATTAACATGGACTTGTGAACCTGGTACAGTGTAGTCAACCTGGAGACTGTGGACATGTGAATCCAAGTGTGGGGTATGAGCGGTGTCAACAAGAATTTTGACATGTGATCCCAGGTGCAGGTACTTCAAAGCAGTCAACATGGAGCCTGTGGATGTGTAAACACAGGACAAGTGTCGGGGAGGTGAGGTCACCCTTGAGACTGGACTTGCAACTCCAGGTGCAGGGTCTTGAGGTGGGTTCACTTTGGAAACTGTGGATATGTGACTTCAGGTTCAGAGTCTTGGAGGACATTCATCCTGCAGAATGTGGACATGTGATTCCAGGTACAGGGTCTGCAAAGGTGTTAACCAGGGAGACTGTGGCCACGTGACACCTACTGTAGTATCTGAAGAGGGATACTCCAGTCGAATGGAGACTGGACTTCCCTGGGGCCACATGAGAGGCTACCTGAATTCCCCATCCTAACATGAGAGAAACACCAAATGTGGCGACAGATCTCAAGACAAACCACGAGATTGCCCCATCATCTGGAGCTGAGAGCCTTCTTTTCCTGCAAGGCCTAGAGAGCAATCCCGAGCCCCTCTCAAAATTTCACAGGAGACTTTACTCCCTTTAGGCCATCAATGGGCTTCAAGAGATAGCCGTCTCAACTCGAGAGAAGAGTGCAGTTCTTTGCTTCAACTCAAGACGAGGCCTGACTCCACGGGTGAACTTTGAATGCAACACCGAGATCCCTGTCGCCACTGGAGACGAATATGTAATTTCTGGACAGAAGCCTAGATCAGGTCTATTTGCCCTGCAGTAACTTGAGAGCAAACCCCAGACACCCTCAAAACTCAAATGGAGATAGAACTTCCCTGGGGCAACACCAGAGGCTCCCTGAATTTTGAGCCATAACTCGAAATTCTGACCGCATCTCGAGAAAAACGACAAAGTTCCCCCATCATCGAGAGATGAGTCCCTTTCCCCATGCAGTTCCCCAAGAGAAATCCCACTTTCCTCTTGAAATTCGATATGGTACTTGACAACCTTGATGCAACTCGAAAAGATCCCTAACATACCCGTTTTATTCGAGAGTATCAACAAATTTCCAGGCACAATTTAATCTGAGCCCTGTCTTCATTCCTGATTTTGACATGAAGGTCATTTCCTCTACTTTGTCTGGAAACGGATCTAAACCTTCCTGTCTCAACTCAGGAAGAGACCAGACTCAGATTGAAACACAGGATGAAGCCTTGTGGTTCGTGACACATTCCGAAAGATACCAGTTTCCACGAGAGGCTCCTGAGTTCCTAGTCGTAACTCGAGAATCCCGCCACAGGTCGAGAATAATCAGGTGGTTGCACAGTCATGGTCAGAAGAGGCCATTTCCCGCTGCAGCATGTTGATAGAAATCCCACGAACCCACTGGATCATCGAAACGGAACTAGACAGCCTTGAGGAAACTTCACGTGTGGCCCAACATATTGGTCTCATTGTATAAGAACACCGAGGTTCCCGGGACAATTTCCTCTGAGCCCATTCTTCCCTGCTGATCTTGACATGTGGGTTCATCCCCCTGCTTTGTGTGGAAAGGGATCCCTACCTTCCAGTCCCACCTCAGGAGGACGCCAGTCTCACTTGGAAACTAGAGAGCAAGCCTCGTGGTTCGTGCCACATTCCGAAAGACACCGATTTCCCCGTCCACACAAGAGAAGTCCCGATGCCTGCGCACTTTTCCCAATGGAACCCCAAGGATGAAGTCACCACACGAAGGGGCACTGACATCCTGGGTGCATCCTACTGAAAGAGCCTCTGGTTCCAAGACCACTCAACAAGTGGCCTGAAACCCCTTGAACATCTCATGAGGCAAGAGGAGTTTCATGCTTCCACACAAGGCGAGGCCTAACTCCCTGTTCAAAACCACCAAAGACACCGAGATCGATGTCAGAACAGGAGAGGAAGCCTGAGATTTTCGCCTCACCTCCAGTTGAGGCCCTCTTCCATGGCACTGAACCCAGGGGAATCCCAAGACAATCCTCTCAACTGTACAGTATTCCCCCTTCTAATAGGCAGCAAGGGAAGCTGCAAGAGGTTGCCGCACAAGCCCAGGAAACCTCGGGATTCTTACAGCAACACGAGAAACACCTCGAGATACCCCCTTCAACACGTCTTCAAGCCCAATTCCCCTGCTGTGACTCGAGAGCCAGCCCGGGCCCTCCTCGCTACTCGAATGGGGACTGGACTTCCCTGGGGAAACAAGAGAGGCTCCCTGAGTTCCCCGTTGTAGCTCGAGAGAAACGCCACACGTCAAGACGCGGCTGGAGAAAACACCGTGCGATTCCCCCGACATCGCCAGGTGAGGCCGTTCTTTTGCTTCAGGGCCTTGAAAGTAACTCTGAGTCCTCTCTCAAAACTACACAGAAGGATTGATTCCCTTTTTTTTTTTTTGAACACAATGGGCTTCCAGAGCTGGCCTGGTCCAATCGAGAGGAAAGGGGAGTTCTTTGTTTCAACTCGAGACGAGGCCTGACTCCCTGGCTGAAGCTTGAATGCAACCCCGAGAACCCTAGTGCACCTGAAGGGGAACACGGTGTTTCTGGACACACGCCTAGATGACTAGAAGAGGTCTCTTGGCCCTGCAGTGACTTGAAACCAATCCCCAGGTCTCCCACACCATTTTGAATGGAGATTGGTCTTCCCTGGGGCCACACGAGAGGCTCCCTGAATTCTGGGTCGTAACTCGAGTATCCCGCCGTAATCGAGAATAACCATGTGGTTTCCCAGTCATCGCCAGATGAGGCCCTTTCCTGCTGCACGGTCTTGAGAGAAATCCCACGAACACACTGGATGATCGAAACGGAACTAGACAGCCTACAGGAAACATCACATGTGGCCCAAAATACCGGTCTCATTGGAGAGGAACACCGAGGTTCCAGGCACAACATCCTCCTAGCTCCTTCTTCCCTCCTGATCTCGACATGAGGGTTGATCCCCCTCCTTTGTCTGGAAGGGATCTCGAGTTTCTAGTCCCACCTCAGGAGGAGTCCGGTCTCACTTGGAAACTAGAGAGGAAGCCTCGTGGTTCGTGCCACATTCTGAAAGACACCGATTTCCCATCCACTCAAGAGAAGTCCCGATGCCTGCACACCTTTTCCAATGGAACCCTGAGGATAAAGTCACCCCACGAAGGGACACTGACACACTTGGTGCATCATCCCGAAAGAGACTCTGATTCCAAGAACAAGTCCATAAGTGGCCTGACACCCCAGGAACACCTCGAGAGGCAAGCGGAGTTCCATGCTTCCACACAAGGCAAGGCCTAACTCCCTGTTCAAAACGCTCAAAGACCCCAAAATCGATGTCAGAACAGGAGAGGAAGCCTGAGATTCCCGCCTCACGTCCAGATGAGGCCCTCTTCCATGGCACTGAATCCAGGGGAATCCCAAGACAACCCTCTCAACTGCACAGTATTCCCAATTCTCATAGGCATCAAGGGAAGCTGCCAGAGGTCACCGTCACAAGCCCAGGGAACCTAGGGATTATAGCAGCAACTCGAGAACCACCTCCAGATACTCCCTTCAACACGTCTTGAAGCCCGATTCCCCTGCCATGACAAGAGAGCCATCATGGGCTCTCCTCGCTACCCGAATGGGGAGTGGACTTCCCTGGGGCCACAAGAGGGGCTCCCTGAGTTCCCCGTCGTATCTCGAGAGAAACACCACACATCGAGCCGCAGCTCGAGAAAACACCATGAGATTCCCTCGACATCGCGAGATGAGGCCCTTCTTTTCCTGCTGGGCCTAGAGAGCAACACCGAGTCCTCTCTCAAAACTCCACAGAAGGCTTGATTCCTTTTTTTTTTTTTTTAAACACAATGGGCTTCAACAGCTAGCCTTGGCCATTCAAGAGGAGAGGGGAGTTCTTTGTTTCAACTCGAGACGAGGCCTGACTCCCTGGCTGAAGCTTGAATGAAACCTCGAGATACCTAGTGCCCCTGAAGGGGAACACGGAGTTTCTGGACACACGCCTTGAAGACTAGAAGAGGTCTCTTTGACCTACAGCGACTCGAGAGCAATCCTCAGCTCTCCCACGGCAATTTGAATGGAGATTGGTCTTCCCTGGGGACACACGAGAGGCTCCCTGAGTTCCGGGTCGTAAATTGAGAATCCTGCCGTAAGTAGAGAATTACCACGTGGTTGGGCAGACATCTCTAGATGAGGCCCTTTCCCGCTGCAGCATCTTGAGAGAAATCCCATGAACCCACTGGATCATCGAAATGGAACTAGACAGCCTTTAGGAAACTTCACATGTGGTCCAACATACCGGTCTCATTGGAGAGGAACACCGAGGTTCCCGGCACAACTTCCTCTGAGCCCCTTCTTCCCCCTTGATCTTGACGTGAGGTTCAATCCCCCGGCTTTGTCTGGAAAGGGATCCCGACCTTCCAGTCCCACCTCAGGAGAAGGAGGGTCTCACTTGGGAACTCGAGAGGAAGATTGGGGGTTTGTGTCACATTCTAAAAGACTCCGATTTCCCCATCCACTCAAGAGAAGTCCCGATGACTGTGCAACTTTTCAAATGGAACCCCGAGGATGAAGTCACCACACGAAGGGGCACTGACACCCTGGGTGCATCCTCCTAAAAGAGCCTCTGGTTCCGAGGACAACTCAACAATGGCCTGACACCCCATGAACAACTCGAGAGGCAAGCAGAGTTCATGCCTCAGCACAAAGCGATGCCTAACTCCCTGTTCAAAACCCCCAAAGACCCCGAGATCGATGTCAGAACAGGAGACTAAACCTGAGATCTCCGCCTCACCTCCAGATGAGGCCCTCTTCCATTGCACTGATCACAGGGGAATCCCAAGATAACTCTCTCAACTGCACAGTATTCCCCCTTCTCATAGGCACCAAAGGAAGCTGCCAGAGGTCACCGTCACAAGACCAGGGAACCTAGGGATTCTTGTAGGCTCTCGAGAAACAACTCCATTCAACAGGTCTTGAAGCCCGATTCCCCTGTCGTGACTCGAGAGCCATCCTGGGCCCTCTTCGCTATTCGAATGGGGACTGGACTTCCATGGGGACACAAGAGAGGCTCCCTGAGTTCCCCGTCGTAGCTCAAGAGAAACGCCACATGTCGAGCCGCAGCTCGAGAAAACACCATGAGATGCCGCCGACATCTCCAGGTGAGGCCGTTTTTTTCCTGTTGGGCCTTGACAGCAAACCCGAGTCCTCTCTCAAAACTCCACAGAAGGCTTGATTCCCTTTTTTTTTTTTTTTTTTTTAACACAATGGGCTTCAAGAGGTAGCCTTGGCCAGTCGAGAGGACAGGGGATGTTGTTTGTTTCAACTCGAGACGAGGCCTGACTCTCAGGCTGAAGCTTGAATGCAACCCCGAGATCTCTAGCGCGCCTGAAGGGGAACACGGAGTTTCTGGACACACTCCTTGAAGACTAGAAGAGGTCTCTTGGCCCTGCAGCGACTCGAGAGCAATCCCCAGGTCTCCCACGCCATTTTGAATGGAGATTGTTCTGCCCTGGGGCCACACGAGAGGCTCCCTGAGTTCTGGGTCGTAACTTGAGTATCCCGCTGTAATCGAGAATAACCATGTGGTTTCCCAGTCATCGCCAGATGAGGCCCTTTCCCGCTGAACCGTCTTGAGAGAAATCCCACGAACCCACTGGATCATCGAAATGGAACTAGACAGCCTAGAGGAAAAGTCACATGCAGCCCAACATACCGAACTCATTGGAGAGGAACACCGAGGTTCCAGGCACAACTTCCTCTGAGTCCCTTCTTCCCCATTGATCTCGACATGAGGGTCAATCCTTCAGCTTTATCTGGAAAGGGATCCCGACCTTCCAGTCCCACCTCAGGAGAACAGGGTCTCACTAGGGAACTCGAGAGGAAGATTCGGGGTTTGTGTCACATTCCAAAAGACTCCGATTTCCCCGTCCACTCAAGAGAAGTCCCGATGCCTGTGCAACTTTTCCAATGGAACCCCGAGGATAAAGTCACCCCACGAAGGGGCACTGACACACTTGGTGCATCATCCCGAAAGAGCCTCTGATTCCAAGAACAAGTCCATAAGTGGCCTGACACCCCAGGAACACCTCGAGAGGCAAGCGGAGTTCCATGCTTCCACACAAGGCAGGGCCTAACTCCCTGTTCAAAACACCCAAAGACCCCAAAATCGATGTCAGAACAGGAGAGGAAGCCTGAGATTCCCGCCTCACCTCCACATGAGGCCCTCTTCCATGGCACTGAACCCAGGGGAATCCCAAGACATCCCTCTCAACTGCACAGTATTCCCCCTTCTCATAGGCATCAAGGGAAGCTGCCAGAGGTCACCGTCACAAGCCCAGGGAACCTAGGGATTCTAACAGCAACTCGAGAAACACCTCCAGATACCCCCTTCAGCATGTCTTGAAGCCCGATTCCACTGCCATGACTCGAGAACCATCCCGGGCCCTCCTCGCTACTTGAATGGGGACTGGACTTTCCTGGGCACACAAGAGAGGCTCCCTGAGTTCCCCATCATAGCTCGAGAGAAACGCTACACATCGAGCCACAGCTTGAGAAAACACCATGAGATTCCCCCGACATCGCCAGATGAGGCCCTTCTTTTCTTGCAAGGCCTAGAGAGCAACCCCAAGTCCTCTTTCAAACTCCACAGAAGGCTTGATTCTTTTTTTTTTTAATTTTTTTTAAACACAATGAGCTTCAAGAGGTAGCCTTGGCCATTCTAGAGAAGAGGGAAATTCTTTGTTTCAACTCAAGATGAGGCTTGACTCCCTGGCTGAAGCTTGAATGCCACCCTGAGATCACTAGCACCCCTGAAGGGGAACACGGAGTTTCTGGACAAAGGCCTAGAAGAGTAGAAGAGGTCTCTTTGCCCAGCAGTGACTCGAGAGCAATCTCCAGGTCTCCCACGCCATTTTGAATGGAGATTGGTCTTCCCTGAGGAGACACGAGAAGCTCCCTAAGTTCTGGGTCGTAACTCCAGAATCACTCCAGAAGTCGAGAATAACCACTTGGTTACCCAGTCATCGACAGATGAGGCCCTTTCCCGCTGTTCCGAGTTGAGAGAAATCCCATGAACCCACTGGATCATCGAAACGGAACTACACAGCCTTCAGGAAACTTCAAATGTGGCCCAACCTACTGGTCTCATTGGAGATGAACACCGAGGTTCCCGGCACAACTTAAACGGAGCCCCTTCTTCCGTCCTGATCTCGACATGAGGATCGATTCCGCTGCTTTGTGTGGTAATATATCCCGACCTTTCCGTTACACCTCTGGATTAGCCTGCTCTCACACTGAAATTAAGAGGAAGCCTCGTGGGTCGTGCCATGTTCTGAAAGACATCGATTTCCCCATCCACCCATGGTAAGACTCGATGCCCAGGCACCTCTTCGAATGTAATAACAAGGATCAAGTCACAACATTAAGGGGCACTGACACCCCTGTTACATCCTCCAGAAAGAGCCACAGGTTCTAAAATAACTCGACACGTGTCCTGAAACCCCATAATACACTTGTGAGGCAAGCGGACTTTTGTGCCTCAACACAAAATGAGGACTCACTCCCCTCTTCCAACTTCGCAGAGACCCCGAGATTGATGTCTGAAATAGAAAGGAACCCTGAGGTTCCCGCCTCAAGTCCAGATGAGGCCTTATTCATCCCTGAAGCCATGCTCGAGGAATCCCGAGGTTCCCCTCACATTACCAAAGCAGCTTTGACTTAATTTATGAGACACAAGCAGGTCCCCTGGGTTGACACGCAACTCGAGAGGAACTTGTAGCTTCCTGCCACAACTCCACCCAACCCACCAAATTCTCCCCTGCATGCTTTAGGTGCCCCTTTGACGCTGCTACATTTCCAAAGCAAGCCCAGGTTACCTCTTGGAACTCGAAAGAGTACTTGACATGCTCCAAGAAACTCCAGAAGTTTCTCCAGATACCTGTCCCCACATAAGAGGAATGCTGTGTTTCCCGCCACAAGTCAAGAAGAGCCCCATTTTTGCCTCCTCATGTTGAGATGACGGTCGATTGCCCTGCTTCACTTGGAAAGAAATGTCGACGTCACCTTCGCACATCGAAACGAGGCTGGTATCTACTTGACACTGGAGGGGAACCCGGGGGTCTTGTCACAATTCAAAAACCATGTGTTTACCCATCGATTCGAGATCAGACTTGATTCCCTTGCACCGATTCAAATGTCAGCCGAGATCAACTCACAACACAAAGGAAGGTCTGATGCCCTCGGGTGATAATTAGAAAAGAGCCACAGGTCCCAAGTTCAATTCGCGTGGGTGCCTGAAGCCCCTTTGTCAACTCGAGAGGCAATCAGAGTTCCATATCTCCACACAAGTCGAGACCTGACTCCCTGTTTAAAATGGCATACACACCCCGAGACCCAAGTCGAGATGAGGCCTTCTTCCATTGCACCGACCCCAGTTGAGTCCTGAGAGGCACCTCCCAACTCGACAGTATTCCTGCCTTCCCATAGGAACCATAAGAAGTTCCCTGAGTTCACCGTCACAAGTCGAGTTAACCCAGGGTGTCCTGTCGCAACTCGAGAAACACCATGAGATTCTCCTTTCAACACATCTTGAGGCTCAATTCCCTGCCATGACTGGAGAGCAGGCCACGCTCCCCCGTGTAACTCGAATGGATATTGGACTTACCTGGGGCCACAAAAGGGTCTCCCTGAGTTCCCAGTCATAACTCGAGAGAAACACCACGTTGTGCTGCAGCTCGAGAAGAAACACGAGATTCCTTCTTCATCGTGAGATGAGGCCCTTCTTTTCCTGCAGGGCCTAGAGAGAAATTCCGAGTCTCCTCTCAAAACTCCACAGGAGGCTTGACTCCCTTTAGGCCACTCAATTGGCTCCAAGAGATACACGTCGCAACTCGAGAGTAGAGCGCAGTTCTTTGCTTCAACTTGAGATGAGGCTTGACTCCCCAGGTGAACCTGTAATGCAACCCCGAGATCACTGTCAAAACTGGAGAGGAACACAGAGTTTCTGGACACAAACCTAGATGAGGTCTATTTGACCTGCAGTGATTTGAGAACAATTCCCAGCTCCCCATCGCAACTCGAATGGAGATTGGACTTCCCTGGAGCCACAAGAGAGGTTTCCTGAATTCCCCGTGTTAACTCAAGAATCCCGCTTCAACTCGAGAAAAACCACGAGGTCCCCCCGTCATCGCCACATGAGGCCGTTTCCCGCTGCAGCATCTCGAGAGAAACCGCACGTTCCCTCTTGACATCCCAAACAGTACTTGACACTCTTGATGCAACTTAAAATGTTACCTGACATACTGGTCTCATTTGAGAGGAACACCGAGTTTCCTGGCACAACTTAAATTGAGCCCCTTCTGCCCTCCTGATCTGGACATGAGGGTGGATTCTCCTGCTTTGTCTGAAAAGGGATACCGACCTTCCCATTGCACCTCAGGAAGAGGCCGGTCACACACTGAAACTTGAGAGAAAGCCTCGAGGGTCGGGCCACAATCCAAAAGACACCGATTTCCCCATCCACTCAGGTTAAGTCCTGAAACCCGGGCACCTCTTCAAATGTAACCTTGAAGATGAAGTCACAAGACTAAGGGGCACTGACACCCCAGTTGCATCCTCTGGAAAAACCTGTAGGTTCCAAATACAACTCGACAAGTAGCCTGACGCCCTGTGAACAACTTGAGAGGCAAGCGGAGTTCCCTGCCTCAACAGAAGACGAGGCTGGACTCCCCTGTTCCAACTCCACAGAGACCCCAAGATCGACGTCAGAAATGGAAAGAACCATGAAGTTCCCACCTCAACTCGAGATGAGGCCCTATTCATCCCTGCAACGAAGCGCGAGGATTCCATAGGTGCCCCTTGCAGGGCCAGAGGAGATCTGACTTCCCTGAGGAGACACGAGCGGGTCCCTCAGGTCGACACATAACTCGAGAGGAACCCTAAGTTTCCTGCCACAGCTCCACGCAAAACTGGAAATTCTCACCTGAATGCTTGAGGAGGCCAATTTACCGTGCAGCGTTTACAAACAAAGCCCATGTTCCCTCTAGGAACTTGAAAGGGTACTTGACACAGTTGATGAAATTGCTGAAGTTTTCCAAATAACCGTTCCCACTCGAGAGCAACACAGAGTTTCCCACCAAAGTCAAAAAGAGCCCTATTTTCCCCTCCTAAACTTGAAGTGAGGTTCAATTGCCCTGCTACTCTGGGAAAGGAATGCCGACATCCCTGTCGCACCTCGAGAGAAGGCTGGTATCTACTTAACACTGGAGGGGAACCCAGGAGTCTTGTCACAATTCGAAAGCCACATATATTCCCATCCAGTCGAGATCAGGCCTGATTCCCTTGCACCGATTCGAATGTCAGCTGAGAATCCACCCACAACATGAAGGGATTCCTGATGGCCTGATTGCTAATTGGAAAAGAGGGTCAGGTTCCAAATTCAACTCGGCTGGAGGCCTTTAACACCTTTGACAATTCGAGATGAAAGAAGAGTTCCATGCCTCCACAGAAGCTGAGACCTGACTCCATGTTTGAAATGGCATACACACCCGGAGACCCACATTAAAATATGAGAGGTATCCTGAGGTTCCCACCTCGACTCGAGATGAGGCCCTCTTCCATTGCACCGACCCCAGTGGAGTCCCAAGAGGACACTCCCAACTCCACAGTATTCCTGACTTCCCATAGGTACCATGAGAAGATACCTGAAGTCACAGTCACAAGTCGAGGGAACCCAGTTTGTTCTGCCACAACTCGAGAAAGACCTGGAAATTCCCCCTTCAATGGGTCTTGAGGCCTGATTCCCATGCCATGACTTGAGAGGAATGTCGCGTTCCCCATCGCAACTCGAACGGAGACTGGACTTTCCTGAGGACACAAGAGGCTCCTTGTGTTCCCTATCATAACTCGAAAGAAATCCCACACGTCGTGCGACAGCTCGAGAAAAACCACGAGATTCCACCCTCTTCCCTAGATGAGACCCTTCTTTTCCTGCAGGGCCTAGACAGCAGTCCCAAGTCCTCTTTCAAAACTCCACAGGACAGGAAGGAGCTAAGTTGGCGGAGGAATAGGACGGGGAGACCACTTTCTCCCCCCACAAATTCATCAAAAGTACATTTAAAAGCAAAGTAAATTCCACAAACAATTTCTGAGTGCCGGCAGAGGACATCAGGCACGCAGAAAAGTAATCCATTGTCTTAGAAAGGAGAGAGAAGAAATCCAGCTCCACCAACCAGAACAAAAGCACAAGCTTCCGTAACCAAGAAACCTTGACAAGCCACCTGTACAAACCCACACACAGCAAGGAAACTCCATGATCAAGGAAAATCCACAAACTGCCAGAATACAGAAAGGACACCTCAAACTCAGCAATGTAAACAAGATGAAGAGACAGAGGAATACCCAGCAGGTAAAGGAACAGGATAAATGCCCAATATCCCAAACCAAAGAGGAAGAGATAGGGAATCTACCTGATAAAGAATTCCAAATAATGATAGTGAAATTGATCCAAAATATTGAAATCAAAATAGAATCACAGATAAACAGTCTGGAGACAAGGATTGAGAAGATGAAAGAAAGGTTTAACAAGGACCTAGAAGAAATAAAAAAGAGTCAATATACAATGAATAATGCAATAAATGAGATCAAAGACACTCTGGAGGCAAAAATAGTAGAATAATAGAGGCAGAAGATAGGATTAGTGAATTAGAAGATAGAATGGTAGAAATAAATGATTCAGAGAGGAAAAAAGACAAGCAAATTCAAAGAAATGAGGACAATCTTAGAGACCTCAAGGACAGTATTAAATGCTACAACATTCGAATCATAGGATTCCCAGAAGAAGAAGACAAAAAGAAAGACCATGAGAAAATTCTTGAGGAGATAATAGTAGAAAACTTCCCTAAAATGGGGAAGGAAATAATCATTCAAGTCCAAGAAACCCAGAGAGTCCCAAACAGGATAAACCCAAGATGAAACACCCCAGATCAGATCAGTCGCGCAGTCGTGTCCGACTCTTTGCGACCCCATGAACCGCAGCACGCCAGGCCTCCCTGTCCATCACCAGCTCCCGGAGGTCACTCAGACTCACATCCATCGAGTCAGTGATGCCATCCAGCCATCTCATCCTCTGTCGTCCCCTTCTCCTCCTGCCCTCAACCCCTCCCAGCATCAGAGTCTTCTCCAATGAGTCAACTCTTCGCATGAGGTGGCCAAAATACTGGAGTTTCAGCTTTAGCATCATTCCTTCCAAAGAAATTCCAGGATTGATCTCCTTGCAAATGGACTGGTTGGAACTTATTGCAGTCCAAGGGACTCTCAAGAGTCTTCTCCAACACCACAGTTCAAAAGCATCAATTCTTCGGCGCTCAGCCTTCTTCACAGTCCAGCTCTCACATCCATACATGACCACAGGAAAGACCATAGCCTTGTCTAG
>SJYU01008488.1:64717-99444 GCA_006410795.1 Tragelaphus strepsiceros
CCCAAGACACATATTAATCAAATTAATAATAATCAAACACAAAGAACAAATATTAAAAGCAGCAAGGGAAACACAACAAATAACACACAAGGGACTTCCCATAATGATAACAGCTGATCTTTCAATAGAAACTTTTCAAGCCAGGAGGGAAAGGCAAGACATACTTAAAGTGATCAAAGAAAATAACCTACAGCCCAGATTACTGTACCCAGCAAGGATCTCATTCAAATATGAAGGAGAAATCAAAGCTTTACAGACAAGCAAATGCTGAGAGAATTCAGCACCACCAAAGCAGCTCTCCAACAAATACTAAAGGATATTCTCTAGACAGGAAACAAAAAATGGGTGTATAAATTCGAACCCAAAACAGTAAAGTAAATGGCAACAGGATCATACTTATCAATAATTACCTTAAACATAAAAGGGTTGAATGTCCCAACTAAAACACAAAGACTGGCTGAATGGACCCAAAAACAAGACCCCTACCTATGTTGTCTACAAGAGAACCACCTCAAAACAAGGTACTCATACAGACTGAAAGTGAAGGGCTGGAAAAAGCTTTTCCATGCAAATAGAGACCAAAAGAAAGCAGGAGTAGCAATACACATATCAGATAAAATAGACTTTAAAACAAAGGCTGTGAAAAGAGACTAAGGTCAGTACATAATGATCAAAGGATCAATCCAAGAAGAAGATATATCAATTATAAATACATATGCACTCAACATAGGAGCACCACAATATGTAAGACAAATGCTAACAAGTATGAAAGGAGAAATTAATAATAACACAATAATAGAGGGAGACTTTAATGCCCCACTCACAACTATGGATAGATCAATAAAACAGAAAATTAACAAGGAAACACAAACTTTAAATGATACAATAGACCAGTTGGGCTTAATTGATATCTATAGGACATTACATCCCAAAACAATGAATTTCACCTTTTTCTCAAGTGCACACGGAACCTTCTCCAGGATAGATCACATCCTGGGCCATAAACCTAGCCTAAGTAAATTTAAAAAAATTGACATCATTCCAAACATGTTTTCTGACCACAATGCAGTAAGATTAGATCTCTATTACAGGAGAAAAGCTATTAAAAATTCCAACATATAGAGGCTGAACAACACACTTTTGAATAAACAACAAATCAGAGAAGAAATCAAAAATGAAATCAAAATTTGAATAGAAATGAATGAAAATGAAAACACAACAACCCACAACCTGTGAGACACTGTAAAAGCAGTCCTAAGGGGAAAGTTCATAGCAATACAGGCATACCTCAAGAAACAAGAAAAAACTAAAGTAAATAACCTAACTCTACACCTAAAGCAACAAGAAAAGGAAGAAATGACGAACCCCAGGGTTAGTAGAAGGAAAGAAATCTGAAAAATTAGGGAAGAAATAAAAGCAAAAGAAACAAAAGAGACCATA
The DNA here is from genome assembly GCA_006410795.1 of Tragelaphus strepsiceros. Lineage (NCBI taxonomy): Eukaryota > Metazoa > Chordata > Mammalia > Artiodactyla > Bovidae > Tragelaphus > Tragelaphus strepsiceros. The sequence goes on from SJYU01008488.1 coordinate 66,158, forward strand.
GCAAAAATCAACAAAGCCAAAAGCTGGTTCTTTGAAAGGATAAATAGAATTGACACACCGTTAGCCAGACTCATCAAGAAACAAAAGGAGAAAAATCAAATCAATATAATTAGAAATGAAAAGGGAGAGATCAAAACAGATAGCACAGAAATACAAAGGATCATTAGAGATTACTATCAGAAACTATATGCCAATAAAATGGACAACGTGGAAGAAATGGACAGATTCTTATAAAAGTACAAGTCTCCAAAACTGAACCAGGAAGAAATAGATCTTAACAGACATATCACAAGCACAGAAATTAAAACTGTAGTCAGAAATCTTCCAGCAAACAAAAGCCCAGGTCCAGACGGCTTCACAGCTGAATTCTACCAAAAATTTAAAGAAAAGTTAACACCTACCCTACTCAAACTCTTCCAGAAAATTGCAGCGGATGGTAAACTTCCAAACTCATTCTATGAGTCCACAATCACCCTAATACCAAAACCTGACAAAGATGCCACAAAAAAAGAAATCTACATGCCAACATCATGGATGAACATAGATTCAAAAATCCTTAACAAAATTCTAGCAATCAGAATCCAACAACACATTAAAAAGATCATACACCATGACCAAGTGGGTTTTATCCCAGGGATTCAAGGATTCTTCAATATCCACAAATCAATCATGGTAATACACCACATTAACAAATTTAAAACTAAAAACCATATGATTATCTCAATAGATGCAGAGAAAACCTTTGACAAAATTCAACATACATTTATGATAAAAACTTTCAGAAAGCAGGAATTGAAGAAACATACCTCAACATAATAAAAGCTATATATGACAAAAGCACAGCAAACATTCTCCTCAATGGTGAAAAATTGAAAGCATTTCCTCTAAAGTCAGGAACAAGACAAGGTTGCCCACTTTCACCATTACTATTCAACATAGTTCTGGAAGTTTTGGCCACAGCAATCAGAGAAGAAAAAGAAGTAAAAGGAATCCAAATTGGAAAAGAAGAAGTAATACTCTCACTGTTTGCAGATGACACGTTCCTCTACATAGAAAACCCTAAAGACTCCACCAGAAAATTACTAGAACCAATCAATGAATATAGTACAGTTACAGGATATAAAATCAACACACAGAAATCCCTTGCATTCCTATACACTAATAATGTGAAAATAGAAAGAGAAATTAAGAAACCAATTCCATTCACCATTGCAATGAAAAGAATAAAATACTTAGGAATATATCTACCTAAAGAAACTAAAGACATATATATAGAAAACTATAAAACACTAGTGAAAGAAATCAAAGTGGACACTAATAGATGGAGAAATATTCCATGTTCATGGATTGGAAGAATCAATATAGTGAAAATGAGTATACTACACAAAGCAATTTATAGATTCAATGCAATCCCTATCAAGCTACCAACAGTATTCTTCACAGAGCTAGAAAACATAATTTCACAGTTTATATGGAAATACAAAAAACCTGGAATAGCCTAAGCAATCTTGAGAAAGAAAAATGGAACTGGAGGAATCAACCTGCCTAACTTCAGGCTCTACTACAAAGGCACAGTCATCAAGATAGTATGGTACTGGCACAAATACAGAAATATAGAACAAAGGAACAAAATAGAAAGCCCAGAGATAAATCCACACACATATGGACACCTTATCTTTGACAAAGGAGGCAAGAACACACAATGGATTAAAGACAATCTCTTTAACAAGTGGTGCTGGGAAAACTGGTCAACCACTTGTAAAAGAATGAAACTAGAACACTTTCTAACATCATATACAAAAATAAACTCAAAATGGATTAAAGATCTAAACATAAGACCAGAAACTATAAAACTGCTAGAGGAGAACATAGGCAAAACACGCTCCGACATACATCACAGCAGGATCCTCGATGACCCACCTTCCAGAATATTGGAAATAAGAGCAAAAATAAACAAATGGGACCTAATTAAACTGAAAAGCTTCTGCACAACAAACGAAACTATAAGCAAGGTAAAAAGACAGCCTTCAGAATGGGAGAAAATAATAGCAAATTAAGCAACTGACAAACCACTATTCTCAAAAGTATGCAAGCAACACCTACAGCTCAATTCCAGAAAAAAATCAATGACCCAATCAAAAAATGGGACAAAGAACTAAATAGACATTTTTCCAAACAAGACATACAGATGGCTAACAAACACATGAAAAGATGATTAACATCATTCATTATCAGAGAAATGCAAATCAAAACAACAATGAGGTACTATTTCATGCAAGTTAGAATCGATCCAAAAGTCTACAAGCAATAAATGCTGGAAAGGTTATGGAGAAAAGGGAACCCTCTTAAACTGTTTATGGGAATGCAAACTAGTACAGTCACTATGGAGAACAGTGTGGAGATTCCTTAAAAAACTGGAACTAGAACTGCCTTATGATCCAGCAATCCCACTGCGGGGCATACGCACTGAGGAAACCAGAATTGAAAGAGACACGTGTACTCCAATGTTCATCGCATCACTGTTTATAATAGTCAGGGCATGGAAGCAACCTACATTTCCATCAGGAAATGAATGGATAAGAAAGCAATGATACATATACACAATGGAGTATTACTCAACCATTAAAAAGAATATATTTGAATCAGTTCTAATGAGGTGGATGAAACTGGAGCCTATTATACAGAGTTAAATAAGCCAGAAAGATAAATACCTATACAGTATACTAACGCATATATATGGAATATAGAATGATGGTAACAATTACCCTGTATAACGAGACAGCAAAAGAGACACTGATGTACCGAACAGTCTTTTGGACTCTGTGGGAAAGGGACAGGGTGGGATGATTTGGGAGAATGGAACTGAAACATGTATAATATCACATATGAAATGAGTTGCCAGTCCAGGTTCAATGCATGGTACTGGATGTTTGGGGATGGTGCACTGGGATGATCAAGAGTGATGGTATGAGGAGGGGGCAAGGAGGAGTGTTCAGGATGGGGGATATGTTAATACCTGTGGGGGATTCTTGTTGATATATGGCAAAATCAATACAATATTGTACAGTTAAAAAAATAGAATTTAAAAAAAAAAAAAGGAAAAAAAATTCATGGGAGGCTTGATTCCCTTTAGGACACAAAATGGGCTCCAAGAGATACCCATCGCATCTCCAGAAGAGAGGGCAGTTCTTTGCTTCAACTCGTGACGAGGCCTCACTCCCCGGGTAAACCTTGAATGCAACCCCGTGATCCCTGTCACCACTGGAGGGGAACATGAAGTTTCTGGACACAAGCCTAGATGAGGTCTATTTGTCCTGCAGTGACTCGAGAGCAAACCCCAGCTCCCCCTCGCAATTCGAATGGAGATTGGACTTCAATGGAGTAACACCAGAGGCTCCCTGAGTTCCCCGTCATAACTCGAGAATCCCATCACAATTCGAGAAAAAACACGAGGTTACCCCGTCATCGCGAGAAGAGGACCTTTCCTACTGCAGCGTCTTAAGAGAAATCCCATGTTCCCTCTTGAAATTCGAAATGGTACTTGACACACTTGATGCAACTCAAAAAGTTGCCCAAAATACCCATCTCACTCGAGAGTAATACCGAGTTTCCTGGCACAACTTAATGTTCGTCCTTCTCCCCTGCTGATCTTGACATGAGACTCGATTTCCCTGTTTTGTCTGGAAAGGGATCCCGACCTTCACGTTGGACCTCAGGAGGAGGCCGGTCTCACATTGAAACTCGAGAGGAAGCCTCATGGGTTGTGCCACATTCCAAAAGACACCAATTTCCCTGTTGATTCAAGGTAATTTCCAATGCCTGGGCACCTCTCCGAATGTAACCCCGAGGAGGAAGTCACAACACGAAAGGGCACTGACACCCACGTTGCATTCTGCAGAAAAGCAGCAGGTTTGAAATACAACTCAACACATGGCCTGACACACCATGAACTACTTGAGAGGCAAGCAGAGTTCCGTACCTCAACAGAAGACCTGGCCAGACTCGTCAGTTCCAACTCGATAGAGACGCCGAAATCAGTGTCAGAACAGGACAGAAACCCTGAGGTTCCCAGCTCAACTTGAGATGAGGCCCTATTCATCCCTGCTGTGTTGCGTGAGGAATCCCGATGTTCCACTCCCAACACCAAAGGAGATCGGACTTCCCTGAGGAGACATGAGCGGGTCCCCCAATTCGACAGACAACTCAAGAGTAAACATAAGCTTCCCGCCAAAACTTCACAAAACCCACGAAATTCTCCCCTGCATGCTTGAGGTGGACCTTCTCTGCAGCAGCATTTCCAAAGAAAGCCCTCGTTCCCTCTTGGAAATCGAAAGTGTACTAGACACGCTTTATGAAACTCCAGAAGTTTCCCCACATACTTGTCCCCACTCAAGAGGAAGCTGAGTTTCCATCCACAGGTCAAAAAGAGCCTCGTTTTCCCATCCTCAAGTCAAGATGAATATGGATTGCCCTGCTTCGCCTGGAAAGGAATGCCGACGTACCCTTCACATCTCTAGAGGAGACTGGTATCTACTTGAAGCTGGAGGGGAACCTGGGGGTCTTGTCACAATTCAAAAGCCACATATTTCCCCATCCACTCGAGGTCAGGCCTGATTCCCTTGCACAGATTCGGATGTCAGCTGAGAAACAACTCAAAACATGAAGGGATTTCTGATGTCCCAGTTGCTAAATGGAAAAGAGTCCCAGGTCCCAAATTCAAGTCACCAGAAGGCCTGAAACCCCTTTGACAACTTGAGAGGAAAGCAGAATTTCATGCCTCCACACAAGTTGAGACCTGACTTCATGTTTGAAATGGCATACACAACCCGAGACCCACATCAGAACAGGAGAGGAACACGGGGGTTCCCACCTCCACTCAAGATGAGGCCTTCTTCCATTGCACTGACCACAGTGGAGTCCTGAGAGGCCCCTCCCAACTTCACAGTATTCCTAACTTCCCGGAGGCACCATGAGAAGCTCCCTGAAGTCACCGTCACAAGTCAAGGGAACCCAGGCTTTCCTTCCGCAACTCGAGAAAGACCTCGAGATTGTCCCTTCAAGGCGTCTTGACGCCTGATTCCCCTGCCGTGACTCAAGAGCAATGCCGCGCTCCCCCTCGCAACTCGAATGGAGACTGGACATCCCTGGAGCCACCCGAGAGGCTCCCCGAGTTCTCTGTCCTAACTGGAGAGAAACCCCCTACCTGCGCAGGAACTCGAGAACAAACACGAGATTCCCACGTCATCGCAAGATGAGGCCCTTATTTTCCTGCAGGGCCTAGAGAGCAATCTCGTATCCCTTCTCAAAACTTCACAGGGGGCTTGACTCCCTTTAGGCCACTCAATGGGATCCAAGAAATACCTGTCGCTGCTGGAGAGGAGAGTGCAGTTCTTTACTTCAACTCAAGATGAGGCCTGACTCCCAGGGTGAACCTTGAAAGCAACCCCAAGATCCCTGTCGCCACTGGAGAGGAACATGGAATTTCTGGACACAAGCCTAGATGGGGTCTATTTGACCTGCAGTGACACGAGAGTAATTCCCAGCTCCCCCTCGCAACTAGAATGGAGATTGGACTTCCCTGGGGCACCACGAGAGCCTCCCTGAGTTCCCCGTCGTAAGTCTCACAGCTAATTGAGTTAAGATCTCAGCACAACTAGAGAGGAGTCCAGGCACACATCATTACAAGAGAGGAGCACCCACAACACAATTAGAGAAGTGCAGCTCCCCATAATTAACGCTCTCACACATCACATCTGGAGAAGAGACCCACCTCACATTGCAACTATTCAGGAAAAGCCCTGCCCAATGCAACTAAAGAGGAGATTCCCACCACAAGAAGAGACTTAACCAAGAACCACAACTAGAGAGCTCACCCGCACTGGAACTAGGGAGGGGTCTTCTGGGTAAAACTAAACTGGATATCCCACCTCAAATAGAGAGTAGCACCTTGCCCATAGCAACTAGATTAATGATTGCAACAACTCAATGGAGCAGCACACCACATCTGGAGAGAAACCCCTAGTACAGTGGAACTAGAGCTCCTGGCCACAGCTAGGGTGTTTACCACAAGCCACAATGAGAGAAGCCTACACACTGCTTATGTAAAGAGTCTCTTGCATGCCACAATGACTAAGAAACACCACTGCCCAATGCAACTAGAGAGGTACCGCCAAGTCCTTCCCTGAAACATGAGACATGACGCTGGTCACAAGGATAGAGGGGCCCTCCACCAAAACTGGAGAGGTTTTGCCCTCCAGAAGTATAGAAAAGTCCACCAAAGCATCCCAGATAGAGATAATCCCCTGAAGTAACCCAAGACGAGGTCCTCACAAGTAGAGAGGAGTAACAATACTAAAACTTTTGAGGAATACCTAGTGTCAAAGAAGAGCAGAACCACTTTGCAGAGACCCCATCTCAACCTAAGAGGTGGGACTACTGAAACTCGAGATGAGCCCTGGATATGCTGCCACAACTCAAGAAAAGGACGCTGAGCCACTTGAGAAATGCCATTGGCCACAACGTGAGAGCATGTCCATAGACATCATAAAAAGAGAGGAGCCACTCTTCAGCAAATATGGATGAGCCCCTCCACCACAACCAGAAAGGATGCCCCTGTACATTACAATGAGAGAGGACTTCCCACAAGTATTGCAGCAAATGACCCCCTCACCATGACCAGAAAGGAGCACACATCCCACAACTAGAGGTTAGCCCATAAACACACCACAACTAGAAAGGAGAAGCCACACAATTATTAGAGATAATCCCCCATCACACCTACAGAGGAGCCCACAGCACACCACAACTAGAAAGAAACACCCATGCCACAGGTAGAGAGGAGTCCCCAACCACAAGTAGAGAGGTGCTTGCACACCACAACTAGAGAGAATCAAAGCCACCGCAGCTACAGAATTGAATCTGACCCAAACTTGAGAAAAAACCCCATGCCAAACTAGTGAGTAGCCATCCACACATTGCAACAGCCCCCTTGAACATCCCTGTTAGAAACGAGTCACAGCAATACAACTTGAGAGCAGGACCCAGTGCAACATGACAGGAACACTGAGTACATCCCAAATGGAGAAGAACCCTGAATTCCCTGCCACAGCTTGACTCGAACACTGATTCTCGCGCTGAAACCCGAGAGGAATCCTGAGATCCCACTGAACCATGGGAGGAGCTCTGAGTCCCCTGCTGCAACTCAAGAGGTACCCTGACTTCCCAGCCACAACTTGAGTGGAGCCCCAAGTCTCCTCTTGCAACTTAATAGGAAGCTTGAATTTTATGCTGTAACTGTAGAGGAACTCCAAGTTTTCAACTGCAATTCTAGTGGGCCATAGTCCCCTGTTGCAACTCGAGAAGAACCCTGAGTTCTCTACCTCAACTCGAGAGGAGGGCCAACTCCCTTCCTGCAACTCGAGAAGAACCTTGAGTTTCCCATCACAAACTGAGACTAGATCCTAGCCCCCCAATGCAACTTGAGAGGATTCCCAAGACCAGAACTACAACTCAAGAGGAACTGAGAGAATCTGCCTCAATTCAAGAGGAGCCCTATGCTGTATCACGAGGGGAGCTCCCAGCAACAAAGTGAGAGGCACTCCAACACCAGAGCTGGAGAGGATGCCCTCACCACAACTAGAGAGCAGCCCCTAGGACATCCCAACTTATAGGGGACACTCTGTAGCAAATAGAGATGAGCCGATGAAGTAACTCAAGAGGAGCCACTCAAAATTAGAGTCTCCATCCCACAATAAATTAGTTAGGAGACACCGGTGCCAAAAGTAGACAGGACTCTCCCCTCCATGGAAACAACACACCACAACACAAGAGGAAGCATCACCACAACACAAGAGAAGCTCTGAATCCCTTTCCTCAAAACAAGAGGAGCATTTTATGGAAACTTGAGAGGAAAACTGAGTTGTGCACTGTAATCCAGAGGAAAACCAAGTACCTGCAACAACTCTACAGGAGATCGGGGCCTACTGCTGCAACTCCAGAGGAACCCTTAGTTTCCCAACACAACTCGAAAGGACCCCAAATCCCCTGGTGCAACTTGAGAGGTGCCACCACCAAAACTCAAGAGGGGCTCGGAATCCACTGCCTCAACTCAAGAGGAGCTCCCATTGCAAATCAAGATAAGACCTCAGCATGACTAGAGAGCAGCCCCATACTACGATAAGAGGAACCCAGTCACACATCACTAGAAGGAAGAACCACATAAGGCCCAATTAGAGAACTGCAGCTCACCACACCAGAGAGGCTCCCATGTATCAGAATTGGAGAAGAGCCCCCACGACACATAGCAACTGTTAAGAAAAACCCGTCCCCAATGCAACTAGAGAGGGGAACCCCACCACAACTAGAGACTCGTCCACTGCAACTAGACAGGAGGCTTCTGGGTCAAACTAGATTGGATTATCCCACCTCAACTAGAGAGTAGTACCTTGCTCACAGCAATTAGAGTAATGACTGCAACAACGTGAAAGAGCCACCACACCTCAACTAGAGAAAAACACATAGAATAGTGCACTAGAGAGAGCCCTTGGCCACAGCTAGCTTTGGCCACATGCCAAAATGAGAGAGGAGTCTGTACACCACATATGTATAGATTCCTCTGCATACTGTAATAATTCAGAAACTCCACTGTCAAGGAAACTAGAGAGGTACCACAGAGTTGTTTGCTGCAACATGAGTGGAGTCCCTGGTCACAATGAGAGAGGATATCTCCCCCAAAACTGGAAAGGTTTCTCCGACAAGTAGAGAGGAGTTTACGAAGACATCACACATAGAGAATCACGCACCTCCCCTCTGCTGCAAATAAAGGGGAGACCCTGAAGTAAATCGAGAGGAGGCCCTCACAAGTAGAGAGGAGTAACCATGCTAAAATTTGTGAGGAACACCTTGTGTCAAAAGAAGAGCAGAGCCACCTGAAGAGCCTCCTATCACAACCCAAGAGGAAGGAATACTGCAACTCTGGAGGAGCTCTGAGTAAACTGCCACAACTCAAGAAAAGAACTCCACTGCCACTTGATAAAAGCGACTGGACACAATGGGAGACGATGTCCCCACACATCATACTTAGAGTGGAGTCACACTGTGGCAAATATTGATGAGCTTCCCCACCACTAGAAATGAAGCCTTTTCAAATTGCAATGAGGGAGAACTCACCTCAGATATTGCAACTAAAGAGACCCTCACCATAACTAGAAAGAAGGCTGCACATAATATCTAGAGAGTAGCCCACCAGCACACCACAGAAGAAGGGAACAGCCACAGTGAAGCTAGAGTTAATCACCCACCAGAACTACAGGAGAACCCGCATTGATACTCGGGAGGAGCTCACCAACACATCACCACTAGAAAGAAACCCCCATGCCACAGGTAAAGTGGAGTCCCCAGCCACAGTTAAAGAGGAGCTCAACAAAGGAACTCCAGAGGAGCCCCCTACTTTATTTTGACAGGATCCTCTCTCTCCTTTTAGACGAGCCTCGAGCCCCCACAGCAAAATTATATGTGTCTCCTGAGACAAATAAGAAGGAGCCCATGACCACAAATACAGAGATGACCCCACTACAACTAGAGACCCCAATGAACAACACAACTATCTTGGAGTCCCTTGTCACAATAAGAAAGTTGCACCCTGCACCACTAGAGACAACACAACACAACACAACTAGAGAGAAGTCCCCCACAACTAAACAGGAGCACCTGAAATTAGACTTAGAGTACAGCCCACCTTAACAACAATAGATATGCCTCCCGCTGAAATTCCAGAGGAGCCTGCATTTTTCACGTGGAGAAGATCCCCAGACAAACCAACATTATTGAGGAAAAGCACCCCACAAACGCAACTGGAGAGGAGCTCCCTCACCACAACTAGAAAGTTGACCATTTCTCACAACTAGAGGCAGTCAACCCAACCAAAATGAGTGAGGAACCCATAGTGCAAAATTAGAGAATACCTCTTGCCACGTAGCTTTCCACATGACAAATTTCAGAGGAGGTACAACCACATATCAAGAGGAGTTCGGAGTACCCTGGGAAAATTGAAGAGGAGAACTTCGACCCAACTTGAGAGAAACCCCTGTTCACAACGGAAGAGGAGCCCTCCAGACATCACATCTAGAGAGGAGCCCTTTCACTGCAATGAGAAACAAGCATCACACCACAACTAGTGAGGAGACCCTCTGCACATTGCAATGAGAGAGGAATCCCTACAAACATCACAACGAAAGAAGAGCACCTCACTACAACTACAGAGGACCTTGCACAGTATAGCTAGAAAGAGGCCCCCATATTAAAGCCGTTGATGTGTCCACCATCACACCTGGAGAAGAGCTTCCCCCTGAAACTTAAGTGCAGTTCATCAGCAAAACACCACTAGAAGGAAGGTGCCATGCCACAGCTAGAAAGGAGTCCCCCATCACAATTACAGATGATTGTGTGTTAGCTGCTCAGTCATTTCCGACACTTTGTGACCCCATGGACTGTGTAGATAGACAGACTTTTCTGTCCATGGGATTCTACAGGCAAGAATGCCAAGGTGGGTTGTCATGCCCTTCTCAAGAGAATCTTCTTGAACCTGGGATCAAACCCAGGTCTCTTGCATCCCAGGCAGATTCTTTATCATCTTAGCCACTGGGGGCCTATGACAAAAAATTAAAGTGAATTTGCTCAATAGTGTACGACTTTTTGCAATCCCATGGACTGTAGCCTACCAAGCCCCTCCATCCATGGGATTTTACAGGCATGAATACTGGAGTTGGTTTCCATTTCTATCTCCAATTTAAAATGAGCCACCCACCAAAACTTGAGAGGTGCCTCCTGCAGCAACTCTAGAGGTGAATTATGCAACAACTGGAGAGGAGCCCCAGCCACACATTGAGAGCCTCGTGTACCCTTAAGCTAGCTCAGAGCCCCCTGTCAAAACTATAAAGCAGCACCCCTCCACAACAAGAGAGGAGCCTGCACAACACAACTAGAGAAAAGGCCGCCACAACAAGAAAAGACCTTTCCCTCAGATCACAATAAGAGAGGAGCCCCACACCACAACTAGAGGAGAGAACCGCATGGGAACTAGAGAGTAGCCCCGCTGATTATTGACACTAGAGAGAAGCACACCAACACATCACAGCTAAACATACCCTCCCTTCTATGAGTAGAGAAGAGGTCAACACAACACAAGAAAAGATGATGCACCTAGCTACAATTAGAGAGTATATTCCTTCAACCCACAACTGGTAAAAGGGCCCTTTCACATCACAACCAGAGAAGAAGCACCCTCACCACAGTCCAAGAGGAGTATGTTACAATATCCAGAGAGGCGTACCAATACCACAACTAAAGTGGAGCCTCCAACCCCACCACAACTGAAGACAAATATGCAAACCACAATTAGAGGGGAACAGAAACAAAACTGTCAGTTGACCCCTACTGCAACTAGAGTGGATCCTATGCCATAACTATACAGTAGCATACCACACAACACAACTAGACAGGAACCAGCATGCTAATTGCTACTAGAGAGGAGCTGCCCCACACAGCTCAAGAGTACGAACCTGCAAAACTTTAAAGGAACACCAAATCACCTGTCACAACTTGAGAGGAACAACAAGTCCTTCACCACAACTCGACTGGAGGCCGTTGCCATCACAAGAAGGAGCCCCCAGCGATGAAACTAGTACACCCCACCGAAACTGGAGAAAAATTTCTTGCCAAAACAAGAGAGGAGCCGTCTGGCACATTGCACCTAGAGAGGATCCCCTGTGCTGCAAACACTGATGAAGACACTGAAGTAACTCAAGAGAAGCCTGTCACAACTAGAGTGGAGTCACAACCCCATGAAAAACAGTAAGGAGCCCCCAAACAACAACTAGAGTAAACACGCACCCCACAGATAGCCCCCAGATGAGGTACTCTGCAACAAGAGGGGAGCCCCAAAACCCCTTTGGAATTTGAGAGGAGGTGTATGCCACAAAGAGAGAGAAGCCAATGGCCACAATGAGAGAGGAGCCCACCCTCCAAAACTGGAGAGTATGACCCTTACCACAGCTAGAAAGTAGACCCCTGACATTGCACCTATAGAGGGTCACTTCCACAGAAAAAAAGAGACGAACCCACTCCTGCAAGTCGAGTAGATGCCCCTACAAATGTCAGAGAGGACACAACTAGTCAAAACTAGCAAGTAGACCACATGCTACAAATATAAAACAGCTCCCTGAACATCAACACTTGAGAAGAGCATTCCAGCACAATGCAATTAGACAGAAGTCTCCTGCCAAAACAAGAGAGGAGGCACAGACACCACCACTAAAGTGGATGGGACATGCCAAAATTAGAGAGTAGGCTTGCAGATACTTCATCTGGAAAGTGTGCCTGCGCACATCACTCGCAAAGAGCAAACACTCATGACAATTCAAGAGGAACACTCCACCACAACTCTAGAGGTGCCCCCCAAACACTACAACTAGGGAAGACCTCCCTTAACACAACTCAAGAGGAGCCTGAACACCACAACCAGAGAGAAGGACACCCATCACAACTAAGTGTTGATCCCCCACGCCAACTAGAGAGGAGCTCCATGCCACAGGTAGTTTAGCCACTCACACATCGAAATTAAACAGAAGCAACCCTCCACAATGCTACTAGAGAGGAGCCACCCCTCATCCCCAAAAAAGAACACTCGAGTGGAGGCCCTACCTCAACTTGAGAGGAACAACAAGTCTCCCAGTGAAACTAGATTGGAGTCCCACACCACAACGTGGGAGGAGCCCACACACTGCAACAAGAGAGAAGCCAAATCGGACACTGCATGTAGAAAGGACGCCAAACACCCGCCCCTAGAGAGAAACAGTCTTGCACACCGCATCTAGAGAGGAGGGTCCATTTCAATACCAGAGAGTAGCCACTCAAACCACAAATAGAGATGAGGCAGAAAACTGCACCAGGAGAGGAGTAGCACAGCATAATGCAACAAGATAGGAATTAGAGAGGAAAATCCCAGGAAGAGTACAACTAGGGAAGAGCACTGCAGGACTTAACCACTAGCTACTGCTAAGTCACTTCAATCGTGTCCGACTCTGTGCGACCCCATAGACGGAAGCTCACCAGGCTCCCCCGTCCCTGGGATTCTCCAGGCAAGAATACTGGAGTGGGTTGCCAGTTCCTTCTGCAATGCATCAAAGTGAAAAGTGAAAGTGAAGTCGCTCAGTCGTGTCCGACTCTTAGCGACCCCATGGACTGGAGCCTACCGGGATTCTCCGTCCATGGGATTTTCCAGGCAAAAGTACTGGGGTGGGGTGCCATTGCCTTCCCCGTAACCACTAGAGTGAAGCCCAGTTGACAAATCTAGAGAGTTGAATACATGCCACAACTAGATAGCTGACATTCAGGCATAAGGAGCATATTGCTGAAACTACAGAGGTGCCACCCCCGCCTTAAAATGCACCACTGTGGAGCGTTTTAAGAGTGGAGCACCACTGTCATGAGTGAATATCCCTTGCACAGATAGATAGGAGTGTGCCCAACATATCACAATTAGAGAAAAGTTCCCATGCACATCAAAACTAGAGTGGAACTCCCACATGGATCAAAATGAAAAAGGAGGCCAACACTGTAACTAAAGAGAAGACTCCTGTAACAACTAGAGATAAGCCCCCCTGAACATCGTCATTAGAGAAGAGTATACCCACACATCACAATTAGACAGAAGCCCCTTGCCACGAGTAGAAAGGAGCCCACCATGCCACAACTAAAGAAAACACCCACTACCACAACTAGAGAGTAGCCCCCGGCACAATGAATCTAGAAATAAAAGCCCCTTCATATCACAACCAAAGAGGAGCGACACATCCAAATTTGAGAAGAGCACTTTACCACAACTAGAGAGGAGCCCAAATACACAACTAAGGAAGACTCCCCCTGCCAAAACTAGAGAGGAGAAGCCCCCCTGCCAAACCTAGAGAGGAGTCTGCAAAAGACAACTAGAGAGGAGCTGACCCCCCACAAATAAAGATTGGATCCCCACTGCAACTGGAGTGGAGCCCCATGCCGCAACTAGAGAGTAGAGTCCCACACATTGCAACAAGACAGGAGCCAGGCTGCACATCACTTCTAGAGTATCTGCCCTAGTGCAATCCAAGAGGAGGCTCCACCACAACTTAAAGGAACACCGTGTTCCCTCCTGAAACTCAAGAGAAATGCAAAGTTCCCCACTGCAATCTGACAAGAACATTATGCTATGTATCAAGAAAGCATAACCTGGCCAAATGACAGAGGACCTCCCTTGGCAAACCTGTAGTGGATTTCCCAGGCAGAAATAGAGTGGAATCCCTGAGGACATCACACCTAGAGAGAAGACCCTCTGAACAAATAGAAATAAGCTCCCTGAATTAAATTGAATGGAATCACTCACAACTAGAGAGAAGAAAGCCCACGAATATTAGGAACCTCTATTGCCAAAAGAAGAAAGGACTCTTCCCATGGAACCACCCACACCGCAAGCAAAAAGGACACAGCCTCACAACTCGAGAGCAGCCCTCCACTACAATTTGATAAGAGCCTGCTGGGTATCACACATAGAGAGGAACTCTTCTGCTGCTAATAGAGACGACCCTCACAACACAACTAGACAGGAGCTTGCAGACCACAACTAGAGAGAATTGAACCAACCACAGCTATAGAGTTGACCCCAAACATTTCTAGAGAGAAGTTGTATGCCAAAACTAGTGAGTAGTCACCCGCACATTGGAACAACAGTGAAGTTAACCTACACATCCCTACTAGAGATCAGTTTCCCCAAGACATCACGAGAAGAGGTCCCAGCACATCATGAGAGGAACCATGTGTAGCCCCCCAAATTGAGAAGAAAACTGTGTTCCCTGCCACGGCACAAGTGGAACCAAGAGTCCTGCACTGCAAATCAAGAGGAATCCTGAGTTCTTGCAACAACTCGAGAGGAGCTCTGAATACCCTACTGTAACTCTAAAGGAAACCCAAGATTCATGCTGCCACTTGAGAGCTACCCAGTTACCAGCTAGGACTCGATTGGAAACCGAAGTCCTCTTTGGCAACTATAGAGGAACCCTGAGTTCCCCATCACAACTTGAGAGGAGGCCTGACTCCCCTGCTGCAACTCGAGAGGAAACCCAAGTTCCTCATCTCGACTCGAGAGGAGACCTGACTCCCCTGTTGTAACTCGAGATGAACACTGAGTTTGCCCATCAAAACTCAAGAGAAATCTTGCGTTTCCTGCTGAAACCCAAGAGGAACCCTGAGATACCCACCTAAACTGGAGAAGAGGTCCGAATCCCCTGCTGCAACTCGGGAGGAACACCGAGTTCCCCATCGCAAATCGAGATGAGACCCAAGCACTGAGGTAACTTGAGAGGACTCCTAAGAGGAGCCACCACTGCCACAATTTGAGAGAACTATACCACAACAAAAGAGATAGCTTCATACCACAACTAAAGAGGAGTCCTACCCTGCCACAACTAGAGAGTAGTCTGTAAACCACAGCTAGAGAGGAGTCCAAACCATAACTAGAGAGGAGTGGAAACAAAAACATCAGTTGACCCTACTACAACTAGAGTGCAGTCCCATGCTGTAACTATTATAGTAGCCTACTGCACATCACAAGTAGACAGAAGGCAGCCTGCTAATTGCTACTAGAGAGGAGCTGACCCAAGCAGCTCAAAAGGAGGCACCACCACAACTCTGAAGGAACCCCAAGTCACCTGTCCCAACTTGAAAGGAACCCAAGTCCCCCACTGCATCTCTAGAAGAGCCCTGTGCCATCACAACGAAGGAGCCCCCAAGGACAAAGCTAGGAGAACCCCCACCAAAACTTGGGAGGATTCCCCTGCCAAAATTAGATAGGAGCCCTTCAGCATATTGCACCTAGGGAGAAGCCCCTCTGCTGTGAATAGAGGAAGCCCCTGAAATAACTCGAGATGAGCCTGTCACAACTAGAGTGGAGGAAACCCGTGAAAACTAGTGAGGAACCACCAATGCCAAAAGTAGAGAGAACAAACCCGCCCACAGAACCCTTGGAGGAATCACCACACCAACTAGACTGGAGCCCCGCGTCCCCTCCGGAACTTGAGAGGAGACCTATACCACACATCAAGAGAAGGCCATGGCCACAATGAGAGAAGAGCTCACATGCCAAAACTGGAGAGAGTCCCACCACCGCAACGGGAGAGGAAACCCTGGACATTGCATACAGAGAGGGTCCGCTCCACTGCCAATAGATACAATACCTGGCTGCAAGTCGAGTACACACCCCTACCACTGTCAGAGAGGAGCATCCTCACCAAATCTAGAGAATAGACCATATGTCACAAATAGAGAGCAGCCCCTTGAACATTGCCACTCGAAAGGAGCATTCCGACACATCACAATTGCACAGAAGCCTCCTTTCACAACTAGAGAGGAGTCTCCCATGCCACAACAAAAGAGGAAGGGCCTTGCAAAAATTAGAGAGTAGGCTCGTAAATATCGCACCTGGAAATAGTGCAAGTGCACATTGCTACCAGAGAGGAAACTCCCTTCCCCATTCGAGAGGAACATTCTACTGCAGCTCTAGAGGTGTCCCCAGAACACCATAAATAGAGAAGAGATCCCTAACACAACTTGAGAGGAGACTGCACACCACAACTAGAGAGAAGCCGAACCAACACAACTAAGAGTTGGCCCCCACACGAGCTAGACGGGAGACCCATGCCTCAGGGAGTTTAGCCACCTACACATCACAACTAAACAGAAGCCACCCTGCACAATGCTACTAGAGAGGAGCTAACACACTAAAACTCGAGTGGAGGCCCCGCCTCACCTCGACAGGAATAACAAGACTCCCGATGAAACTCAAGAGGAGTCCCCCACCAACCTAGAGAGGAGCCCACACACTGCAACAATAAAGGAGCCCACTATGACACTGCATGAAGAAAGAGGTCCTGCACCCCGCTCCTAGAGAGGAGCAATCTGGTACATCTCATCTAGAGAGGAGGCTCTACACCACTACTAGAGAGTAGCCCATCAAACCACAAATAGATATGAGCCAGAAAACTGCATCTAGAGAAGCGCTGCACAGCTTGACGCAACAAGACAGGAATTCCCACTGCAGAGATGAAGAGGTCTTCCCCAGGCACAACACACTTAGGGAGGAGCGTCCCAGGACATCGCAACTAGAGAGAAGTCAAACTGCCAAAACTGGAGAGTTGAATACACGCCACAACTAGATCATTGACCCTCAGGCGTAACTAGAGGAGCATACCGCGAAAACTAGAGTGGTGCCCGGCCGTCCCTTACATTGCATTTAGAGTGGAGAACCACTGTCTCAACTAGAGTGGATACCCCTCCCACAGGTCGATATGAGTGTGCCCCACTCATCAAAATTAGCAAAAAGTGCCCATGTACATCATAACTAGAGTGGGATTCCCACACGAATCACAACAAAAGAGGAGGCCAACACTGCAGCTAGAGAAGAGACCCCTGCCACAATTAGAGATATCCCCCATTTAACATTGCCATTAGAGAGCATACCCATCAATCACAATTAGACAGAAACCTCCTTCCACAAGTAGAGTGCAGCCCACCATGTTACAACTAAAGAGGCCTCCCATTGTCACAACTAGAGAGTAGCCTCCTACACATTAAAGCTAGAAAAAGTTCCCTTTAACGTCACAACCAGACAATAGCCATCCACATCACAGTTTGAAGAGAGCACTCTACCACAACTAGAGAGAAGCCCGACTGCCACAATTAAAGAGGAGCCCCCCTGACACAACTAGAGAAGTGTCTGGAAATGACAAGTAGAGAGGAGCCAACCCACCACAAATAAAGAATGGACCCCCACTGCACCTAGAGTGGCACCCCATGCCGCAATTAGAGAGTAGCCTCCCACACAATGCAGGTAGACAGAGGTAGCCTGCACAGAGCTACTAGAGAGGATCTTCCGCACTGCGGCTCTAGAGAAGGCTCCACCACAACTCTAAAGGAAGCCTGAGTCACCTGCTGTAACCAATGTCACACCGAGTTCCCTTCTGCAATTTGACAGGAGCCCTAGGAAATAACAAGCAAAGGGGCCTCTAGTCATAATGATACTGGGGCTCCCAGATAAAAATGAAGAAGATTCCCCCAGAAAAACTAGACTGGATTCCCCCAGGACATCACACCTAGAGAAAGCCTCTCTTCCACAAATAGAGACGAGCTACCTGAAGTAAGTTGAGTGGCATCCTTCACAACTAGAAAGAAGCAATCCCCCTAATGTTAGTGAGGAACCCCTATCGCCAAAAATAGAGGACCTTCCCCATGGAGACCCACACACTCCAACCAGAGAGGACATTGCCCTGCAACTCGAGAGGAACCCAAGAGACATCACACATTGAGAGGAGCCCCTCTGCTGCTAAGAGAGATGAACCTCACACCGCAACCAGAGAGGAGCTTGATCACCACAACTAGAGAGAATCTAACACCCCACAACTACAGAGTTGACCCTGAACACAACTAGAGAAATCCCATGCCAAAACTAGTGAGTTCCCACACGCAGATTGCGACAAGAAAGGAGACGCCCTGCACATCCCTGCTAGAGATGAATTACCCCAAGGCAATTCGAGAGGAGGCCCCACGACAAGTCAAGAAGAACCCGGGTAACTTATCAACTCAAGAGGAACACAAGTTCCTCACCATGCCTCGAGTGGAACCCTGAGTTCCATGCCACAATTGGAGAGGAACACTGAGCTCCCACTGCAAGTAGATGGGAGCTTTGAGTCCTCTGATACAACTCGACAGACACCCCATGTTCCCCACTGCAACTCTAGAGGAACCCTGGGATCAGATTTCCACATTCTCCAGAGTGACACTCTTCACAGACCCTGAAGCTGGTTCACACATTCACATTCACCAGGGTGTAAACCCTCTGTGTTCATGTACCTGGTCTGACCGGTTCACAGTCTCCAGTGTGACCCCATGTCTCAGGTGCTGCACCTGGAATCATGTGACCACAGTATCCAATATGACTCCCCTCTTCCACCTGGGGTCACACATCCATAGATTCCAGGGTGACTCCCCTCCCAGACCCTGAAGTTGGGGTTAAACATCCACAGTATCCAGTGTGACCCCCTCTCACCTAATTTTGTACTTTAGTTTACTTGGCCTCTGTTTCCAGGGTGACCCCATATCCCAGACCCTGTACCTGGGGTCACATGTTTATGGTGGCCAGGATGACAACCCTTCCCAGATGCTGTATCTGGTGTGACATGGGCACAGTCGCCAGGGTTACCCCAACTTCCAGACCCTGTACCTGGGCTCACACATACACTTTCTCCAAGGTGAGACCCTTGCAGACACTCCCCCTGCAGTCACATATCCACAGTCTCCAGAGTGACTCATCCAAAATCATGTACCTGGGGCCACACGTCCAGTCTCCAGTGTTACTCTCTCCCAGACTCTGCACCCGGGGTCACATGTCCACAGTCTCCTGTGTGATGTCAAATCCCAGGCACTGAACCTGTGATCACAGGTCCACAGGCTCCAGTGTAACCTCTTTCCCAGACTCTGTAAATGGGATCACATGCCCTAAGTCTCCAGTGTGACCCCATCTCTCATAATATGTACCTGGGGTGAGTTGTCCACAGTTTCCAGGGTAACCCCACCCTGCCAGACCATGGACTTGTTTCCACACATCCACAATCTCGAGGATGACTGTCTTCCCCTACCCTGCAGCTGGATTCACATGTCCACATTCTCCAGTGTGAACTCCATTTCACACACTGCACCTCGGCTCACATGTCCACATTCTCCAGGGTGACCACCCCGTCTTTGTCCATGGGGGCAAATATCCACAGTCTCCAGGGTGACACTTCTCCCCAAACCATGAACCTGGGGTCACACATCCACACTTTTCAGGGTGACAACCTTCCAGACCCTGAAACTGGGGTCACATATCCACAGTTTCCAGGTTGACTGCATCCTCCAGAACAGAACCTGGAGTCACACATCCACCCTCTTCATGGTGATCTCGCCCCCTACACCCTGCAACTGGGATCACACGTCCAGTCTCCAGGGTGACCCCACACTCAAGACACTGTTTGTGGGTTCACACATCCACAGTATCCAAGGTGACCCCCCACCCTGATCCTGCACCCAGGGTCTCATGTCCACTGTCTTCAGGGTGACACCCCTCCCAGACACTGAACACGGAGTCACACATCCTCAGTCTCTGGAGTGACAACACCTCACAGTGCCTCCATCTGAGGTCAAATTTCCACAGTCTCCAGGGTTACTGCCTCCTAGACCCTCTACCTGCAGACACACTTCCACAGTCTCAAGGGTGATCCCACACTCCAGACCCTTTTCCTGGGGTCACATATCCAGTATCCATGGTGAAGCCCTTCCCCAGGCCCTGTACCTGGGGTCACACAAGCACAGTCTAAAAGGTGACACCCCTCCCAACATCCTGTACCAGTGATCACATATTCAGTCTCCAGGGTAATCCCACGCTCAAAACGCTGTACCTGGCTTCACAAGTTCTTATTCCGGGTGAACCCACCTCCAAGAATCCACACCTAGGCTCACACATCGACAGTCTCCAGGTTGACCCTACCTCCAAGTACTCTACCTGGGCTCACACGTGCACAGTCTCAAGGTGTACCCCACCTCCTAGAACCTCTGTAGGGGTCACATGTCCACAGTCTCCATGGTGAACCCACCTCCCAGAACTTGCACCTGGGTAGCGGTTACAACAGACAATGCAGCCAAACAAAGGAATATAATAGACTATTATGAACAACTATATGACAATAAAATTGATAAATGGAAGAAATGGACAGATTCTTAGAAAATTTCAATTATTCAAGACTGTATCCATAGTATCCAAATTTGGTGAAGGTTGAAACACACACCTGGCCAAAGAAGATAAAGTGATTTTAAGTAAGCATGCAAGGGCATAATCAGGATACTGGTGGAATGCATGTACAGTCAACTCTGGAAGACAGTTTGGCACCTTTCTCCAAATCTAAAGAGTCTCACCTTAGGAATCAAAAAGTGCACCTCTTGTATTTAGACAACTGCTTTGGGAAACTGAAATAAAAATTACTACCAAGTAATGTATGAGAGCACTATTCATAATTCATAATAAATAAAAGCATCAGGATATGCTTACTAGATGTGCATTCACAGGTAAATTAGGGCATAGACATTTCAAGGGTATCACAAAACAGCTCACCCAAAATATGCCCATTTGACAAAAAGATTATTTTAAACTGATTAATTAAAAAAAAAAGCAGCCCCAGAGAATTTTTAAAAACAAGGAGAAATGCCATCTTATAAAGTGGATTTATGTTTTTTAAGGATATCTCCATTTGTAAGGATGCTTCCATCTCTGGACAAGGAAATGGAGGATGACTAAATATCAAGAATGACTTGACTTGACTACCAAGAAGATGTATGTAATGGACCTGGATGTTAATCTGCATAACCACCATAATTTTGTTTACAGTGCTTCACTTAATAATCTCCCTTAAATGGCTTCTTCCATCCTCTAACCTCCTTTCCTTCTTAGCTGATGATAGCATTTAAGGTAAAGTCTTGGACCATTTCAGGAAGTGACTCAGTTTTCCCAGGTGTCTTTCAACTATACAGAAGGTATGCATGGCATATATTAGACTTCTGATTGTTTTTCTCCATTCCATCTCCCTTTCATTATGAGCATCTCAATGAAGAACACTGAGGGTAGAGGGAAAATTATTTTTTGTTTCATATAATGCAATACAATAGTATTCAGACATATAAAGGAATGAACAAATAACACATTTATTTTAAAAAAGTAAAGCATGAATCTAACACTTATATTACGAAATTCAGGAATCTAGACTCAAGTGCTACACACTGTATGACCTTATAAGACATTCTAGAACAGGTAAAATAGACACGGTAAACAGTTTATGGCACATGTGGCTGAAATATTTCACATGATACTTTAGTGATGAATACCTGGCACTATGCATCGGTGTAAGCACATAGAGTTTTATTTCCAGAACCCAACAATTAAATTACTACCTGTTAACATTTATTAATTCATGGTATGGGAGTGTCAAAGATTGGAATGCAGAATTTAACAAAGAATCTAACAGATTGAGAAATATATGAAAAGCTTCAGACTTCCCTGGTGGGCCATTGGTTAAGACTCCACGTTGCCAATGCAGGAGAGGTGGGTTCAATTCCTGCTCAGGGACCTAAACTCCCACATGCCACAGCACAGCCAAGAGATTAAAAAAGAAGAAGGAATTTTTGAAAAAAAAAAAAAAACCCCTCAGTGTTAGGACAAAATTATCTGACTTAAGTTCACTGTGGGAATGAATAGAATCTGCAAGACAAAGGCAAAATGTACCAAACATAAACAATCAACTCTGTAAATTCTTTCTACAGGGAGTTGGTAGTTAAGAGAACATAAACTACTATTTCAGTCGTTGATTGGAGCAAGCACTGAATTTGATAAATGACAAGTAATGAAAACCAATTTCTTATCACTGGAGTGGGAAGTTACAGGCACACAAAGAGAGAAGGTTGTAATATCTGTGTCATAAGAAATCAGGTTGGAGACATCATTATAATCTATCTTTAGCCTAATACAGAAACACCTAGCTCCATGTGAAAATCTTCATAACCATGTGTATTTATACGCTGTAATACATGTGTATGTATTCCCATGCATTTTCTGCTAAGATTATTAAGTTCCCACATGAAAATTTTTATTAACATTCTTTAATATAAAGGAATAAGGAGTCTTTAAATATGTGGCTGATACTAGGACTGAGACAGTAAATCTAAAAAGCAGCATAATCTGAAAATATGAGAAAGAAGAACCATGAAAGCTGAATTATGTAAAATAAATTCAGGAGAGCATGGAAAAAGCTCTCAATAGACAAAGCAAGAATAATCTAAGCAGTCTAATAGACTTTATCATAATCAAAGGAAAGTGAAAGTGAAGTAACTCCGTCGTGTCTGACTCTTTGAGTCCCCATGGACCATACCCTATGAGGCTCCTTCAGCCATGAAGTTTTCCAAGCTAGAGTACTAGAGTGGGTTGCCATTTCCTTGTCCAGGGGATTTTCCCCACCCAGGCATTGACCCTAGGTCTCCTGCATTACAAGCAGATACTTTTACAGTCTGAGAGACCAGGAAAGCTCCCAAAGGTTTAAAAGACATTTCAGGTGTCCAAATAGGTTAAAAAAACACAAACAAACATAGGTTTTATGAGTAGTGTTGAATAAAAATCTATACACAGAAACATTCTAAATAATTGATGTGGACACTCAGCTATCCATCAAGGATGTGAAGCTGACTCCCTTATCCTCAAATGTGGGTCCTGCATTATTACTTCCTCCTTAATAAGGCACTCAGGATGGACCTGGGGGAAATCAAGAATAAAGACCAATGACAAATGTCAGGGAAAATATCCAGAAATTGGAACTCAAACTATACTTGTGGAGATGTAAAATGGAGTGATCTATGTGTGCAGAACCAGCATTTTCTCAAATACATAAAAATGTAATGATCATATCGCTCAGAAGTTGCCACAGGACCGAAAAAGTTCAGTTTTCATTCCAATCCTAAAGAAAGGCAATGCCAAAGAATGCTCCAACGACCACGCAGTTGCACTCATCTCACACGTTACCAAAATAATGCTCAAAATTCTCCAAGCCAGGCTTCAACAGTACATGAAAAATGAACTTTCAGATGTTCAAGCTGGATTTAGAAAAGGCAGAGGAGCCAAAGATCAAATTGCCAAAATCCGTTGGTTCATTGAAAAAGCAAGAGAGAAAAACTTCCAGAAAAACATCTACTTCTGCTTTATTGACAATGACAAAGCCTTTGAATGTGCATAAGACCACACACTGTGGAAAATTATTAAAGAGATGGGAATCCCAGACCACCTCACCTGCCTCCTGAGAAATCTGTATGCAGGTCAAGAAGCAAAAGTTAGAACCGGACACAGAACAACAGACTGGTTCCACATTGAGAATGGAGTATGGCAAGGCTGTATATTGTCATCCTGCTTATTTAACTTATATGCAGAGTACATCCTGTGAAATCCTAGGGCTGGATGAAGCATAACCTGGAAATATCAATAATCTCAGATACGCATATGACACCACTCTTATGCAGAAAGCAAGGAAATGAAGAGACTCTTGATGAAAGTGAAAGAGGAGAGTGAAAGTGTTCACTTAAATATCATATTCATGAAACCAGAATCAAAAGAGACATGTGTTCCCCAATGTTCATTGTGGCACTGTTTATAATAGCCAGGACATGGAAGCAACCTAGATGTCCATCAGCAGATGAATAGAAAAGAAAGCTGTGGTATATATATACAACGAAATATTACTCAGCCATTAAAAACAATGCATTTGAATCAGTTCTAATGAGGTGGATGAAACTGGAGCCTATTATACAGAGTCAAGTAAGTCAGAAAGAAAAGCACAAATACTGTATACTAATGCATATATATGGAATTTAGAAAGATGGTCATGATAACCCTGTATGTGGGACAGCAAAAACAGACACAGATGTATTAAACAGTCTTTTGGAGTTTGTGGGAGAGGGCGAGGGCGAGATGATATGGGAATATGGCATTGAAACATGTAAAATATCATATGTGAAATGAATCGCCAGTCCAGGTTTGATGCATGATACAGGATACTCAGGGCAGGTGCACTGGAGTGACCCAGTGGGATGGGATAGGGAGGGAGATGGGAGGGGGATTCAGGATGGGAACACATGTACACTCATGGCAGATTCAAGTCAATGTATGGAAAAAACAATACAATATTGTAAAGTAAATTCAATCAATCAACCAATCATTCTTGAAAGAAGATTATAAAAAAAAAACACCTCAGTATTCAGAAAACTAAGATCATGGCATCTGGTCCCATCATTTCATGGCAAATAGATGGGGAAACAAGGGAAACAGTTATAGACTTTATTTTCAGGGGTTCCAAAATCACTGCAGATGGTAACTGCAGCCAGGAAATTCAAAGACACCTGCTCCTGGGAAGAAAAGTTATGATCAACCTAGACAACATATTAAAAAGCAGAGACATTACCAACAAAGGTCTGTGCACTCAAAGCTATGGTTTTTCCAATAGTCATGTATGCATGTTAGAGCTGGACTACAAGGAAAACTGATTGCCTAAGAAGTGATGCTTTTGCACTGTGGTGCTAGAGAAGATTCTTGAGAATCCCTTGGACTGCAAGGAGATGCAACCAGTCAATCCTAAGGAAAATCAGCCCTGAATATTCATTGGAGGACTGATGCTGAAACTGAAACTGCAATACGTTGGCCACATGATGTGAAGAACTGATTCATTGGAAAAGACCCTGATGCTGGGTAAGACTGAAGGTAGGAGTAGAAGGGGATAACAGGATGAGATGGTTGGATGGCATCACCAACTCGATGGACATGAGTTTGAGCAAGATCTAGGAGTTGATAATGGATAGGGAAACCTGGTGTGCTGCAGTCCATGGGGGTCACAAAGAGTCAAGAACCAGAACAGATATTCAAACCTCAAAATAATAGCAGCATTATTCATAGTAGCCAAAAGGTGGAAGCAACACAAGGGTTCAACAGATGACTGGACAAGCACAATGTAGTATAAACATAATGGAATGTGATTCAATTTTTAAAAACAAGATAACTCTCACACATGCTATAATGTGGATGAAACTTCAAGTTACTGTGCCCAGTAAAAGAAGCCCGACACAACAGGAAAACTGTTCTATGATTCCACTAGTATGAGGTATACATATAAGACAAATTCCAAGTAGAATAAGATGGCCATGGATAGAGAGTGGTGAGTGTTTAGTGGTTACAGTGTCACCTCAGGAAAAGGAAAAGATACTGGAGATGTATGGTGGGGAAGTTTTTACAATGTGAGTGCAGTTAATGCTATAAAAGTGCATACTTAAAATGACTCAAATGATAAATGTTGTTATACTTCTGTAAGCTAAGTGAAAAAAAATGACACATGGAACAACATGGAAAAGCACTGAAAACAGTGCTTTTTTCAGTGAAAGAAATCACACAGAAAAAGCCACCCCGATGATAGTCATCTTGTCAATTTAAATCCATGAAGGTTTTTCATATGAGGGAAAGTCCGAGTGATAGCTCCAG
The DNA here is from genome assembly GCA_006410795.1 of Tragelaphus strepsiceros. NCBI lineage: Eukaryota > Metazoa > Chordata > Mammalia > Artiodactyla > Bovidae > Tragelaphus > Tragelaphus strepsiceros. Next base: position 92,328 of record SJYU01008488.1, read on the forward strand.
AAAATAAAACCTGCATTAGAATGGAGAAAGACATTTTCACAAATCTTGGGCAGCTGATAAAAGCTGAACTGGTCCTATGGATAGGATTCTAATGTGGAAACAACCATTATCCCCCATTTTGGGGTTATGGGCTGGTTCCCCAGGAAAGTGCTCCTGTTTTGGGCAAAACATATTGCAGTATTTGCTATGTATGTAGAAAACTTTGTGCCACTATTTAAAGTTGAAACATTCGAAATTTTACTAGAAAGTAAATTACTGTTCAATACAACCGTGTATGTCACATGCCAGAAAATCAGAGATGATATTGAACATTGCAATAGAGGCCAAGAGTTAACCAAACCAATTTCAACAAAAGTAGTGATGCTAATTGCCTTGTACTAGTCCACATGGTATTAAAAAGCCCAATAAAAAGAGCACATTAGTAGACACCATGCCTTGGGTGCTATGGATGAACCAGATGGAACTAAAACTATGAGATGTCTTAATTCTAGTTTTCCACTTAACACTATACCACAGCAAATTTCAGAACTGAAAAGCAAATTCATGGACTTGTCTGTCAGTCCAGTGTTTAAGACTCTGCACTTCCACTGCAGGGGGTACGAGTTTGATCCTTTGTCAAGGACCTAAGATCCAACATGTCGAACTGCAGGGCCAAAAATACAAAAGTCGGTAGAACTGTAAGATCATTTGTGAATTCCTATACTAATAATGAACTATAAGAAACAGAAATTAAGAAAATATTCCCTTTTACAATTTCATCCCCCCCACACACCCAGCTAAAAATCTAGAAATCTAACCAAGGACGTGAAAGACCTGCAAGCTAAAAACTACAAGACAATGATCAAAGAAAGTGAATGGATACAAGTAAAAAGATATCCCTTGTTTATGGGTGAAAATGTCATTAAAATATCCATGCTAACCAAATCAATGTACATATTCATGCAATCACTGCCAACATTTCCTTGACAATTTTCACAGAAACAAAAGCAGTCGTTAAATCTATGTAGCACCACAAAGGAACCAGGAGAGCCAAAGGGACTCTGAGAAAGAATAGGCTCCAGGATCCCCATCCCTGACATCAATCTAGAGTATACACCTAAAGCCACCACAAGACGTGTGGAATTGGCAAAGAAATAGGCACAGAGACAATAGAGCTCAGAAGTAAACATACAGGTACATGGTAATTAATTGAAAAGAAAGGAATTAAGANAAAGGAAATAAGAACATACATGCAGGAAAGGACATTCTCCCCCACCCAATAAACCGTGCTGGGAAAAATAGAAACCACACACCAAGGAACAATACAGGACACCATCTTATACCACAGACAAAAACTGACTAAAATCCCATAATTTTCCACATCAAGCCCTAACAGTCCTGAGTTCTGGTAACGCAGACTTTCAGCAACAGCTGCACAGAAAGCTTCTTCCCTATTTCCCTCAAATTTTCCTTGAGCAGCACCACCTCCTTGCAGGTCTTGAGGAAACTAGACTCCCATCAGACTCAGTAGAACCCCACAATGTCCCAAAACTGAAACCCAGTGGGTCCTGAGGATACCAGAGCCCTGTCAGCCTCAACTGAATTGCACAATGCCTTGAAAGGGAAGCCCAGGTGTGTCCTGAGGGACAAGGCTCCCATCAGCCTCAACTGAGCCCCACCATGCCCCCAAACTGAAGCCCAAGTGGGTCCTGAGGAGACCAGACTCCATCTGCCTGAACTGAACCCCTCAATGCCCGAAAACAAAAGACCCAGTGGGTTCTGAGGAGGCAAGATTTCCATCCACCTGGGCTGAACTCCACCATGTCCCAAAGCTGAAACCACGTTGGTCCTGTCAGCCTGAACTGAACCTCACACTGTCCTGTAGCTGAAGCCTCAGTGGATCTTCAGGACGCTAGAGTCCTGTCAGTGGCCACCCACAGCCACTGGCAGTGCTCCAGCAATTTGGGGAGTTCCACTTGGAGCAGGGGATGTCAGGGAGGCAGATCTGCATTATCATGGACAGACATGATCAAGCAGGCTTGCAGGGGCCAGGAAAAGGGTGACGGAGGCAAGCTCCAGCTCAAAGTATTATAAGTCCCCATTTTCTGAGACTACATGACCTATATGAACCAGACTTTGCAAGGAGGAAGCTGAGTTATAGAGGCAGAAGAAGTAGGAGGTGGTGTAAATTTTAAGCATTTCCTCTTCAGGTTCAGAAGAACTAAGTCCTCCCAGATTCCTAGTTCCTTGTGCCCCAGTTACTGTGAGCTCCTCCTCCAGGGCATATGGTTACACCCACACGAACTCCCTTTGACATCTGCAACCCTGGCCCAAGCCTAACCCCTCCACCAGGCCCCAACAAAGCTCCCTGCCACAAGGGTACATGTCATATTCCACCCCAATGTGGGCTTTTTGAAGCCTTAATAAGGCATGTCCCTCTTCTCCCTGTGATTTCCCTTGCCTGATGAAGCCAGGCCTGCATCCATTCCAGGTGACTCCAAGGGCCTCATTCTATTCAGACTCCACGTGTGTGTCCATCTATATGAGCCTGTGGTGATCTCCTAAAATGAGGGTTATTTGATACACAGAGAATGAGGTGAAAGGTGGCCACCATAGACGTGTTCCCGCAGAACAGTGCCATATTGGGAAAGGGTCTTAGTAGATGAAGATAAGGATATCAAGGAAAGGTAATTTAGGGTTTGGGTGACTTTCAATCCAACTGCCAGAGTCCTTCAAAGAGACGAAAGAGGACACAGAGGAGAAGCCTTTTAAAGGCAGAGGCAGAGATGGGAGGGAGGGGAAAACAAGCCCAGGGACCTCTGGAGCCCCTGAAGCTGGAAAATGCAAGAAGGACCCTATCCTGAAGTCTCTGGAGGGACCTCAGCCCTGTGACTTGTTGATCTCAGGTGTCTGGTCTCCAGGATTGGGGGAGGATAAATTTCTGGTGTTTTTTTTTTTTTTAACCCTCCCAGCTTGTGATCATTTGTTAGAGAAGCCACAGAGCAGCCACACAGACCCTGCTCTTTAGAATCCTAAAAGTGTGGCTATCACTAAAGGCAGATGGAGGGTGGATTACAGAACCTTAGAGTCAGGACTGGGCCCTCAGAAATGCTAAAGCAGTAGCTGGACGTCAGAGTTGTTGAGGTGCCAAGTCTGAAGCCTGTCCCTAGGGGTTCTGGCTGCACACACCTCCTCAGGTTCTTACACTGGTACATGTGGTGTAACATCTCAGTCCTGACTGAGGATATGTTCTTATCACTGTTCATATTGCTAATAGAGAAGTCACGAGTTACACAGGTGAAAACCCAATTAGGATGCTTACTCCAGGGATGAGCAGTTCTGAAAATGGTCAGCGGTGGGGACTTATGCATGTGAAGCCAGCAGCCCTTCCACACTCCCTATCCCCATACCTCCCAACAAGGGTCTTCAGTGTGTAGCTGGGAGAACCCCACACAGTCATCTCTAAGTAAATGCTGGCTGACCCCCTGGCTAGCCACTGCTGATCCTCATCCACACTTTCCAGGTAAACACCTGAATATGTGCAAAGACCTCACAGGATAGAGAAAATGATTGGAACTCCTCCAGTGACAGCATGCTAACCAAGTTGGCTCCTGTAGGTCAGGCAGGATGGTCCTGGCATGGGTGATCTTCTGAAAGCTTTCCACTTTCCTACCTAAGTTACTCCACCTGTCCTGCTCCCACTGCCTCTTTTCATGCTTCCTCACCTCTGCCTGAAATAATTTCCAACAGCACGAGCAGGAGACACAGCCCATCCTTAGAAAATGACAGACTAACACCTCCTGAAGAACATACAGCAGAGCCACACACAGACCAGATCCCCTGAAATGCCATGGCACCTCACTCTCGCTCACCAAACGGGCTCTGCAATGTCTAAGCAGAAAAGACGGCATCAAGTACAGCTGCAAGCACTTGAGTGGGTTTGAGTGGGTTTCAAGCCACACACATGTGTAAAGGGCAGGACAGCCAGGTCAGCCAATCATTTTCCATATGGGCTTGTGCTTTTAGAAAATGGGCGTCATTGTGCTTGTCAAGGTTCTAGGAACACCTGTGGGTCCTAAGGGTAAGGATGGATATGGAGCTGCAGCTCTTACTTGTTTTCTAATCATTTTTCTGGCTCAAAATTGGGAGAGAATATCAGGAAGAACTTTTTCTAATGAGAGAGACCCAGGGGTCAGGGACAGGAGGGGTGGTGGTGGAGACAGGCTCAGTTCCCAGGTGCAATGGAAGCCTCTGGAAAACCTGCTGGAAGGAGGCTACACACAGTGAAGCCCAGGGTCACAGACCTGTCAAGAAGCTGCTGTTTGTTACCTCAGATCCTGCTCCGAAGGACTCAAAATCAGATCTGTCCCTCAGAGGGGCTGGGGGTGCTCTGCAATGAGAAGTTTGTGGACAGTTCCGGGATGCTGAGCCCTGTGGGATAACTGTCCAGCCGAACCCACTTTCCTGGGAGGTGTCTGCCCATAAGAATCCCATGTTCCTGGGAGGTGCGAGTGAACAAGTATCCTCTCTGTGCAGTCATCACAGAGTATCTTAGTGACTCTCACGTGGAATGTGCTGGGGTTAGATGAGAACAAGGACATGTTGGGGGACTTCCCCTGAAACACCCCCAGGCCCATCTAGAGTGAAGAGGTCAGTTTCGGTGTACTGGTTGCTGTGCTGGTGTAGGAGACTACATGGGTACCTCTTGTTTCTTCCTCATGACACTACAGAGGCCTCTCCAGTACACATAAGACAGCATGCCCAGGAACAGTGGAATGTGAGAAGGAAGAACCATGCTGAGAGGGCCTTTGTGCTCTGAGTTGGGAGTGGAAAACAAATGGTGAGTGTGATCCAGAAAAGCAGCCCTGGTGATGGGAGACTTGTTCAAAGAATCTGAGTACGAGTCCGAAAGAATTTCCAGACATAGAGTGTCTCCGAAGGGAGTGAGTTTTTATTAAGAACAAAGAGCAGAGATAAAGTGGGCACTGTGAGTGCAGCAGGCGAACCTGCTTACAGACTCAGGAAAGTCGACAGCTTTTGTGGCTTCAAGACAAAGAAAATTCCTGCTGGAAGGTTGATGTTAGGTGATTGGTTGGAGCACCATAGGGTGTTTACTGGAGTGGGTATCATTGCCTGGTAGGGAGTCAGGAGGCTTGTTCATGATGATCAGGGGCTTTTGGGAACAGTCGCAAAGGGACTCAGTCAGATTCATAGTTGACTTTGGTTCTGGGATCCACTTCTGTGGCCTTGGTGTGAGGCCTCCCAGCTGTGACCTTGGAGAAGTACTCACCACAAGACTCACCCTTCAGAGTAAATTTCCATCACGTTATCTCTGTAGGAGAGGTCCAGTGATCCTAGGTCTGTTTGGAAAATTCTTGGATACCACAGAGACACATACTGAGTGTGAACCTGGTTATTGAACATTGTTGGCAAAATTTGCATTTTCTCTCTGTTGGTGCCAAAAGGGTGTGGGCTGGCAGCTGCCTAATAGTCCATTCAAATGATGTTTTCCTACTTACGACATCAATAGGTTTGGTCAATCTTTGTCAATTTCTTGTGTAAGCAGTCATCTTTCAACTCCTTGCTGCAGGATTATTTCCATTAGAATGTCAACTAATCAAGGTAACAACAGTATGGCATTCAGCACTTTTACACAATTTCCCAAGCCGGTTTCCTCATGGGCAGACCCAATATAAACTATGAATGGCTTCACAAGGCTCAGAAAATGCAGGGAAATATACTGCCTATGACCCTGGAAATTAGGGCCTCTTGTAAACCTGGAGTTCTCACATCTTAGAATTCAGACAGTTGCTGATAGACAGATGTCTGAAAAAGCACTCTGCTTTTATGCCTTTCATTCATCTGGGAAGTGGGTTCACCCTGAGGACTGTGGATATGTGATTCAAAGTGCAGATTTAGGGAAGGGTGCTCTACCTGGAGACTGTGGACACGTGATCCATGATGCATGCTTTAGGAGGCGGTTACCATAGAAACTGCGGATGTGCCACTCCAGGTATAGGGTCTAGAAAGAAGGGTTACCCTGCCAGTTATGGACATGTTTCCACAGGGGCAGGATCTGAGGGATGGGGTCATCCAAAAGACTATGCCTGTACGATGCCAGGTACAGGGTCTGTGGAGATGTGTCATCCTAGAGACTGTGAAATGTAACCCCAGGTGCAGGGTCTGGGAGGTGTGGTAAGCCTCAAGACTCTGGATGTGTGACCAAAAGTGAAGGTTATAGGAAGGGTCTCACCCAAGGATTGTGAACATATGACCCCAGATATATGGTCAGTGAGATGGGGTCACCCTGGAGACTGTGAATATGTTACCTCTGGTGCAGGTTCTGGGAGGGGTTTACCCTGGAGACTGTGGTTATGAGAACCCAGAGGAAAGGTCTGTAAGGTTAGATCACCTCAATACTGTGGTCCTGATACCACAGACCAGGGTCAGTGAGATTGTGTCACCCTGCAAAATGTGAATGTGTGACTCCAAGTATACAATCTGGGGAAGATTGTCGCCCTGGAGACTGTGGATATATGGACACCAGGTCCAGGGTATGGCAGGGGGGTGTCACACCGGGGCCTGTGGACATATGACCCCAGGTACAAGATCTGGGAAATGGCAGCACCCCAGAGACTATGGACATGTGTCACCAGGTACTGGGTCTGAGAGAATGCACACGGTATAGATCAGATCAGATCAGATCAGTCGCTCAGTCGTGTCCGACTCTTTGCGAACCCATGAACCGCAGCACGTCAGGCCTCCCTGTCCATCACCAGCTCCCGGTGGTCACCCAGACTCACACCCACCAAGTCAGTGATGCTATCCAGCCATCTCATCCTCTGTCGTCCCCTTCTCCTCCTGCCCTCAATCCCTCCCAGCATCAGAGTCTTCTCCAATGAGTCAACTCTTCACATGAGGTGGCCAAAATACTGGAGTTTCAGCTTTAGCATCATTCCTTCTAAAGAAATTCCAGGATTGATCTCCTTCAGAATGGACTGGTTGGATCTTCTTGCAGTCCAAGGGACTCTCAAGAGTCTTCTCCAACACCACAGTTCAAAAGCATCAATTCTTCGGCGCTCAGCCTTCTTCACAGTCCAGCTCTCACATCCATACATGACCACAGGAAAGACCATAG
>SJYU01008488.1:100189-128394 GCA_006410795.1 Tragelaphus strepsiceros
GGTGTCACCCTGGAAACTATACACATGTAACACCAGCATATGGTCTGGGAGGGGAGCTCACAATGGAAACTGTGGCCATGTCATCCCAGGCGCATGGACTAGTGTGGTAGTGTCACCCTGAAATCTGTGGACTATATCCACTGATATGGGTCGGGGGGGGGGGGGGGGGGTGTCTCCCTGGAGACTGGAAATGTGACCAGAATTTCAAAGTCTGGGAGTGCTGATCACCATGGAGAACATGTACATGTGACCAGAGGGAAAAGTTCTGGTGATGTGGGGTCACCATGGATAAAGTGGACATGTGACCCCAGGTGTAGGGTCTGGCACAGGCGGTTACCCTGGAAACTGGAAATGTGACCCCAGGTACAGGGTCTGGGCAAGGTGTCACCAAGGAGACTGTGGATATTTGACCCCAGGTGCTTGTATTTCAAAGGGATGACATTTTAGCCTGTGGATGTGTGACCTCAGGTGAAAGGTCTGGGAGTAAGTGTCACCCTTGACTGTGGTCATCTAACACCATGTTCAGGGTCTGGAGAGAGGGCTCTCTGTGGATACTGTGGACACGTGACCCCAGGTGCAGGTTCTGTGAGGATATTTCTCCCTGGAGAAAGTTGACAGGAGACCAAAATGCAGTGTATGGGGTAGAGGCTGACCCTGGAGACTGTAGCTGTGTAAAGCCAAAAGAAGTGTCTTGGAGGTGGGGTCACCATGGAGACTGTGGACATGTGAACCCTGGTTCAGGGTCTGGGAGAGTGTTCACTCTGGAGACTATGAACATGTGACCCCATGAATAGGGTCTATGACAGGGTTCATCAGGGAAACTGTGGCCATGCGACATTCTGTAAAAGATCCGATGTCGGGTGTGACCTTGGAGACTGTGGTCATATAACCCCTGATGCTGGGAGAAAGGGGTCACCCTGAAAACTGTGGGTGTGTGATCCCAGGTGCATGAACTAAGAGTGGTTCATCTTGGAGACTATGGACGTGAAATTCCAGGGATAGGGTCTTGAAGGTGGTGTTGTGTGCAAGTGTTTCTGGTTACTGGATCTTGGTGGTGGGGTCACCCTGAGGACTATGAATGTGTGACCAAAAATGCAGGGTCGGGAGAGGGTGCTCTCTCTGCAGAGCATATAATGTGTGATCCCAGATGCAAGATCTGGGATGTGGGGTCACACTGGGGATTGTGGATTGTTACATCAGGTGAATGGTCTGGGAGGGGGTTACCTTGAAGACTCTGGACCTGTCACAATAAGTGCAGGGACTGGAAGGTGGTGTCACAGGACATTGTTGTCCTGAGACCTCAGGTACAGAGCCTGGATGTTTGCTAATACTAGAGACTATGGACATGTGATCCCATGTATGTGGTCTGGGAGGGATTCACCCTGGATACTACAGAAATTTGACCCCAGTACAGGATCAAGTCGGGGTTAGCCTGGAGACTGTTTATGTGTGACCCCATGTGCAGTTTCTAGGAAGTGGAGTCACATTTGAGACTTTAGAAATGTCTCCCTGGTCCATGGTGTGGGAGTGGGAACCCCTGGATCTTGTGGACATGGGATCTTAGGTGCAGGGTCTGTGAGGAGATGACACAGTGGGGACTGTGGTCATGTGACACCAGGTACATAGTCTGGAGGTATTCTCATCCTGGATACCGTTTATGTGTGACCCCAGGTGCAGGATCTGGGAGGTGGGTCACCCTTTAGAACCTAGACATGCGACCCCAGGTACAGGTTCTGGGAAGTGAGGTTACCCTGTGGCCAGTGGACATGTGACCCAAGGTCCCAGGTCTGGGGAGAGGTCACACCAAGGAGACAGTGGATTTGTGACCACAAATCCAGGGTCTGGGAAGGTGTCCCCCAGATTAGCATGGACTTGTGAACCTGGTAAGGTGTAGTCAACCTGGAGACTGTGGACACGTGAATCCAAGTGTGGAGTATGAGTTGTACCAACAAGAATTTTGACATGTGACCCCAGGTGCAGGTACTTCAAAGCAGTCAACATGGAGCCTGTGGATGTGTGAACACAGGACAAGTGTCTGGGAGGTGAGGTCACCCTTGAGACTGGACTTGCAACTCCAGGTGCAGGGTCTTGAAGTGGGTTCACTTTGGAAACTGTGGATATGTGACCTCAGGTTCAGGGTCTTGGAGGACATTCACCCTGTAGAATGTGGACATGTGATTCCACATACAGGGTCTGCAAAGGTGTTAACAAAGGAGACTGTGGCCATGTTACACCTGGTGTAGTATCTGAAGAGGGATACTACACTCGAATGGAGACTGGACTTCCCTGGGGCCCACGAGAGGCTCCCTGAATTCCCAGTCATAACATGAGAGACACACCACACGTGGTGACAGAGCTCGAGACAAAAACACGAAATTGCCCTGTCATCTGGAGCTGAGTGCTTTCTTTTCTTGCAAGGCCTAGAGAGCAATCACGAGCCCCTCTCAGAATTTCACAGGAGACTTGACTCCCTTTAGGCCATCAATGGGCTCCAAGAGATAGCCGTTGCAACTCGAGAGAAAAGCAGAGTTCTTTGCTTCAACTCAAGATGAGGCCTGACTCCACGGGTGAACTTTGAATGCAACATCGAGATCCCTGTCACCACTGGAGACGAATATGTAATTTCTGGACAGAAGCCTAGATTAGGTCTATTTGCCCTGCAGTAACTTGAGAGCACACCCCAGACACCCTTGCAACTCAAATGGAGATAGAACTTCCCTGGGGCAACACCAGAGGCTCCCTGAATTCTGAGTGATAACTCAAAATTCTGACCACATCTCTAGAAAAATGACAAAGTTCTCCCATCATCGAGAGATGAGTCCCTTTCACCCTGCAGTGCCTCGAGGGAAATCCCATTTTCCCTCTTGAAATTCGATATGGTACTTGACAACCTTGATGCAACTCGAAAAGTTCCCTAACATACACATTTCATTCGAGAGTATCAACAAATTTCCAGGCACAACATAATCTGAGCCCTGTCTCCATTCCTGATCTCGACATGAAGGTCAATTCCTCTGCTTTGTCTGGAAACGGATCCCAACCTTCCTGTCTCAACTCAGGAAGAGACTGGACTCAGATTGAAACACAGGATGAAGCCTCGTGTTTCATGACACATTCCAAAAGACACCAATTTCCGCGTCCACTTAAGAGAAGTCCCTATGCCTGCGCACCTTTTCCAATAGAACCCCAAGGATGAAGTCACCACACGAAGAGGCACTGACACCCTGAGTGCATCCTCACGAAAGAGCCGCTGGTTCCAAGTACAACTTGACAAGTGGCATGACACCCCATGAATAACTCTAGAGGCAAGCGGAGTTTCATGCCTCCACACAAGAATAGTCCTAACTCCCTGTTCTAAATGCTCAAAGACCCGAAGATCGATGTCAGAACAGGAGAGGAAGCCTGAGATTCAAGCCTCAACTCCAGATGAGGCCCTCTTCCATGGCACTGAACCCATGGGAGTTCTAAGACAACCCTCTCAACTGTACAGTATTCCCCTTTCTCATAGGCACCAAGAGAAGCTGACCGAAGGCACCGTCACAAGCCCAGGGAACCTAGGGATTCATACAGCAACTCGAGAAAGACTTCAGGATACCCCCTTCAACACGTCTTAAAGCCCAATTCTCCTGTCGTGACTAGAAAGCCATCCTGGGGCCTTCTCACCACTCGAATCGGGACTGGACTTCCCTGGGGACACAAGAGAGGCTCCCTAAGCTCCCCGTCATAGCTCGAGAGAAATGCCACATGACGAGCCACAGCTGTAGAAAACATCATGAGATTCCCGCGACATCACCAGATGAGGCCCTTCTTTTCCTGTAGGGCCTAGAGAGCAATACCGAGTCCCCTCTCAAAACGGCACAGAAGGATGGAATGATTTTTTTTTAACACAATGGGCTCCAAGATCTAGCCGTGGCAACTCGAGAGGAGAGGGCAGTCCTTTATTTCAAGTCGAGACGAGGCCTGACTCCCCGACTGAAGTTTGAATGCAACCCCGAGAACCCTGACACCACTGAAGGGGAACAAGGAGTTTCTGGACACAAGCCTAAAAGATGTTTCTTTGCCCTGCAGCGACTCCAGAGCAATCCCAGCTCCCCACGCCATTTTGAATGGAGATTGGTCTTCCCTGGGGCCACAAGACAGGCTCCATGAGTTCCCTGTCATAACTTGAGAATCCCGCCTTAAGTAGAGAACAACCACTTGGTTGCCCAGTTATCACCACTTGAGGCCCTTTCCCGCTGCAGCATCTTGAGAGAAATCCCACGAACCCACTGGATCATCTAAATGGAACTTGACACACTTGAGGAAACTTCAAATGTGCCCCAACATACCGGTCTCATTGGAGAGGAACACCGAGGTCCCCGGCCCAACTTCCTCTTAGCCCCTTCTTCCCTCCTGATCTCGACATGAGTGTCAAACCCCCTGCTTTGTCTGGAAAGGGATCCCGACCTTCCAGTTCACCCTCAGGAGGAGGCCAGTCTCACTTGGAAACTCGAGATGAAGCCTAATGGTTCGTGCCACATTCCAAAAGACACCGATTTCCCCGTCCACTCAGGAGAAGTCCCGATGCCTGCAAACCTTTTCTGATGGAACACCGAGGATGAAGTCACCACATGAAGGGGCACAGACACCCTGGGTGCATCCTCCCGAAAGAGCCGCTGGTTCAAAGGACAACTCAACAAGTGGCCTGTCACCCCATGAACACCTTGAGAGAAAGCAGAGTTCCCTGCCTCTACAGAAGACGGGGCCTAACTCCCTGTTCCAAACCCACAAAGACACCAACATCGATGTCAGAACAGGAGAGGAAGCCTGAGATTCCCGCCTCAACCACAGGTGAGGCCCGTTTCAATGGCACGGAACCCAGAGGAGTCCCAAGACAACCCTCTCAACTGCACAGTAGTCCCCTTTCTCATAGGCACCAAGGGAAGCTGCCAGAGGTCACCATCAGAAGTGCAGGGAACCTAGGAATTCTTAGAGAAACTCGAGACATCCCTCGAGATACCCCCTTCAACACATCTTGAAGCCTGATTGCCCTGCCGTGACTCGAGAGCTATGCGTGGCCCTCCTCGCCTATTGAATGAGGACTAGACTTCCCTGGGGCCACAAATGAGGCTCCCTGTGTTCCCTGTTGTAGCTCGAGAGAAACGCCACATGTCGAGATGCAGATCGAGAGAACACCATGAGCTTCCCCTGACATCACCACATGGGGCCCTGCTTTTCCTGCAGGGCCTAGATAGCAAAACCCGAGTCGTCTCTAAAAACTCCACAGAATTCTTGATCCCCCCTTTTTTTTAAATACAAAGGGTTTCAAGACCTAGCCTTGGAAATTTGAGAAGAGAGGGGAGTTCTTTGCTTCAACTCGAGAAGAGGCTTGACTCCTCAGCTGAAGCTTGATTGCAACCGCGAGATCCCTAGCACCTCTGAAGGGGAACATGGAGTTTCTGGACACAAGCCTAAAGACTAGAAGAGGTCACTTTGCCCTCCAGTGATTAGAGAGCAATCCCCAGCTCTCCTACGCCATTTTGAATGGAGATTCATTTTCCCTGGGGCCACACGAGAGGCTCCCTGAGTTCCCAGTCATAGCTCGAGAGAAATGCCACACGTCGAAACGGAGATCGAGAAAACACCATGAGATTCCCCCGATATCGACAGATGAGGCCCTTCTTTTCCTGCAGGGTCTAGAAAGCAACCCCAAGTCCTCTCTCAAAACTCCACAGAAGGCTTGATTCACTTTTTTTTTTTTAACACATGGGCTTCAAGAGCTAGCCTTGGCCACTCGAGAGGAGAGGGGAGTTCTTTGTTTCAACTCGAGAAGAGGCCTGATTCCCGGCTGAAGCTAGAATGCAACCTCGAGATCCCTAGCGCTCCTGAAGGGGAACACGGAGTTTCTGGACACACGCCTAGAAGACTAGAAGAGGTCTCTATGCCCTGCAGCGACTGGAGAGCAATCCCCAGCTCTCCCACGCCATTTTGAATGGAGATTGGTCTTTCCTGGGGCCACACGAGAGGCTCCCTCAGTTCCCAGTCGTAACTCGAGAATCCCGACGTAAGTCGAGAATAACCACGTGGTTGCCCAGCTATCGTCAGAGGAGGCCAATTCCCGCGACCGCGTGTTGAGAGAAATCACACGAACACACTGGATCATCAAAACAGTACTAGACAGGTTTGAGGAAACTTCAAATGTGGCCCAACATACCCGTCTCATTGGAGAGGAACACCAAGGTTACCGGCACAATTTCCTCTGAGCCCCTTCTTTCCTCCTGATCTCCACATGAGGGTCGATCCCGCTGCTTTGTCTGCAAAGGGATCCCGACCTTCCAGTTCCACCTCAGGAGGAGGCCGGTCTCACTTGGAAACTCAAGAGGAAGCCTCGTAGTTCATGCCACATTCCAAAAGACACCGATTTCCCTGTCCACTCAAGAGAAGTCACGATGCCTGCCCACCTTTTCCAATGGAACCCCGAGGATGAAGTCACCACACGAAGGGGCACTGAAACCCTGGGTGTATGCCTCTGAAAGAGCCTCTTGTTCCAAGGACAACACGACAAGTGGCCTGACACCCCATCAACACCTGGAGAGGCAAGCGGAGTTCCATGACTGCACACAAGGCAAGGCCTAACTCCCTGTTCAAAACCCCCCAAAACCCTGAGATCGATGTCAGAACAGGTGAGGAAGCCTGACATTCCCGCCTCACCTCCAAATGAGGCCCTCTTCCATGGCACTGAACCCAGGGGAGTCCCAAGACAATCCTCTAAACTGCACAGTATTACCCCTTCTCATAGGCTCCAAGGAAAACTGTCAGAGGTCACCGTCACAAGCCCAGGGAACCTAGCGATTCTTACAGCAACTTGAGAAACACCTCGAGATGCCCACTTCAACACGAATTGAAGCCCGATTCCCCTGCCATGACTAAAGAGCCATCCCGGGCACTCCTCGCTACTCCAATGGGGACTGGACTTCCCTGGGGAAACAAGAGAGGCTCCCTGAGTTCCTCCTCATAGCTCAAGAGAAACGCCACACGTTGAGCAGCAGCTCGAGAAAACACGATGAGAGTCCCCTGACATCGCCATAGGAGGCCCTTCTTTTCCTCCAGGGCCTAGAGAGCAACCCCGAGTTCTCTCTCAAAACTCCACAGAAGGGTTGATTCCCTTTTTTTAATATAATGGGCTTCAAGAGCTAGCCTTGGCCACTCGAGAGGAGAGGGGAGTTCTATGTTTCAACTCGAGACGAGGCCTTACTGCCCGGCTGAAGCATGAATGCAACCCCGAGATCCCTAGCGCCCCTGAAGAGGAACACAGAATTTCTGGACACACGCCTAGAAGACTAGAAGAGGTCTCTTTGCCCTGCAGTCACTCGAGAGCCATCCCTAGATCTTCAACGCCATTTTGAATGGAGATTGGTCTTCCCTGGGGCCACATGAGAGTCTCCCTGAGTTCCGGGTCGTAACTCGAGAATCCCACCATAAGTCGAGAATAACCACCTGGTTGCCCAGTCATCGCCAGAGGAGGCCATTTTCCTCTGCAGCATGTTGACAGAAATCCCACGAACCCACTGGATCATCAAAACAGAAATAGATAGCCTTGAGGAAACTTCAAATGTGGCCGAACATACTGGTCTCATTGGAGAGGAGCACCGAGGTTCCCGACACAATTCCCTTGAGCACCTTCTTCCCTCCTGATGTCGACATGTGAGTCAACCCCCCTGCTTTGTCTGGAAAGGGATCCTGACCTTCCAGTCCCACCTCAGGAGGAGGCCGGTCTCACTTGGCAACTCGTGAGGAAGCCTTGTGGTTTGTGTCACATTCGGAAAGACATTGATTTCCTCGTCAACTCAAGTGAAGTGACGATGCCTGCACACCTTTTCCAATGAAACCCTGAGGATGAAGGCACCACATGAAGGGGCACTGACACCCTGGGTGCATTCTCCCTAAAGAGCCTCTGGTTCCAAAATAACTCGACAAGTGGCCTGACACTCCATAAACACCTCGAGAGGCAAGCGGAGTTCCATGCCTCCACACAAGGCGATGCCTAACTCCCTTTTCAAAATGCCCAAAGACCTCGAGATCGATGTCAGAACAGGAGCGGAAGCCTGAGATTCCCGCCTCACCTCCAGATAAGGACCTCTTCCATGGCACTGAACCCTGAGGAATCCCAAGACAACCCTCTCAACTGTACAGTAGTCCACCTTCTCATAGGCACCCACGTAAGCTGCCAGAGGTCACCGTAACAAGCCCAGGGAACCTAGGGATTCATACAACAACACGAGAAACACCTCGGGATACCCCCTTCAACACTTCTTGAACCCCTATTCCCCTGTCGTGAATCGAGAGCCATCCCAGGCCCTCCTCCCTACTCGAATGGGGACTGGACTTCCCTTGGGACACAAGAGAGGCTCCCTGAATTCCCCTTGGTAGCTCGAGAGAAACACCACA
The DNA here is from genome assembly GCA_006410795.1 of Tragelaphus strepsiceros. Classification (NCBI taxonomy): domain Eukaryota; kingdom Metazoa; phylum Chordata; class Mammalia; order Artiodactyla; family Bovidae; genus Tragelaphus; species Tragelaphus strepsiceros. The sequence goes on from SJYU01008488.1 coordinate 108,617, forward strand.
TTTTGAGCCGCAGCTCGAGAAAACACCATGATATTCCCCGGACATCGCCACATGAGGCCCTTCTTTTCCTGCAGGGCCTAGAGAGCAACGACGAGTCCTCTCTCCAAACTCTACAGAAGGCTTGCTTCCCTTTTTTTTTTTTTTAACAAAATGGGCTTCAAGAGCTAGCCTTGCCCACTCAAGAGGAGAGGGGAGTTCTTTGTTTCAACTCGATACCAGGCCTGACTCCCTGGCTGAAGCTTGAATACAACCCCGAGATCCCTAGCGCCCCTGAAGGGGAACACGGAGTTACTGGACACACACCTAGAAGACTAGAAGAGGTCTCTGCCCTACAGCGACTCGAGAGCAATCCCCAGCTCTNGCCCAGTCATCGCCAGAGGAGGCCATTTTCCTCTGCAGCATGTTGACAGAAATCCCACGAACCCACTGGATCATCAAAACAGAAATAGATAGCCTTGAGGAAACTTCAAATGTGGCCGAACATACTGGTCTCATTGGAGAGGAGCACCGAGGTTCCCGACACAATTCCCTTGAGCACCTTCTTCCCTCCTGATGTCGACATGTGAGTCAACCCCCCTGCTTTGTCTGGAAAGGGATCCTGACCTTCCAGTCCCACCTCAGGAGGAGGCCGGTCTCACTTGGCAACTCGTGAGGAAGCCTTGTGGTTTGTGTCACATTCGGAAAGACATTGATTTCCTCGTCAACTCAAGTGAAGTGACGATGCCTGCACACCTTTTCCAATGAAACCCTGAGGATGAAGGCACCACATGAAGGGGCACTGACACCCTGGGTGCATTCTCCCTAAAGAGCCTCTGGTTCCAAAATAACTCGACAAGTGGCCTGACACTCCATAAACACCTCGAGAGGCAAGCGGAGTTCCATGCCTCCACACAAGGCGATGCCTAACTCCCTTTTCAAAATGCCCAAAGACCTCGAGATCGATGTCAGAACAGGAGCGGAAGCCTGAGATTCCCGCCTCACCTCCAGATAAGGACCTCTTCCATGGCACTGAACCCTGAGGAATCCCAAGACAACCCTCTCAACTGTACAGTAGTCCACCTTCTCATAGGCACCCACGTAAGCTGCCAGAGGTCACCGTAACAAGCCCAGGGAACCTAGGGATTCATACAACAACACGAGAAACACCTCGGGATACCCCCTTCAACACTTCTTGAACCCCTATTCCCCTGTCGTGAATCGAGAGCCATCCCAGGCCCTCCTCCCTACTCGAATGGGGACTGGACTTCCCTTGGGACACAAGAGAGGCTCCCTGAATTCCCCTTGGTAGCTCGAGAGAAACACCACATTTTGAGCCGCAGCTCGAGAAAACACCATGATATTCCCCGGACATCGCCACATGAGGCCCTTCTTTTCCTGCAGGGCCTAGAGAGCAACGACGAGTCCTCTCTCCAAACTCTACAGAAGGCTTGCTTCCCTTTTTTTTTTTTTTAACAAAATGGGCTTCAAGAGCTAGCCTTGCCCACTCAAGAGGAGAGGGGAGTTCTTTGTTTCAACTCGATACCAGGCCTGACTCCCTGGCTGAAGCTTGAATACAACCCCGAGATCCCTAGCGCCCCTGAAGGGGAACACGGAGTTACTGGACACACACCTAGAAGACTAGAAGAGGTCTCTGCCCTACAGTGACTCGAGAGCAATCCCCAGCTCTCCCACGCCATTTTGAATGGAGATTGGTCATTCCTGGCACCACATGAGAGGCTCCCTGAGTTTCCACTCAGAACTCGAGAATCCCGCTGTAAGTCAAGAACAACCACGTGGTTGACCAGTCATCGCCAGAGGAGGCCATTTCCCACTGCAGCATGTTGAAAGAAATCCCACGAACCCACTGGATCATCGAAACGGAACTAGACACACTTGAGGAAACTTCAAATGTGGCCCAACATACCGGTCTCATGGGAGAGGAACACGGAGGTTCCCGGCACAACTTCCTCTGAGCTCCATCTTCCTTCTTGAACTCGACATGAGGCACAATCACCTTGCTTTGTCTGGAAAGGGATGCTGACCTTCAAGTCCCACCTCAGGAGGAGGCTGGTCTCACTTGGAAACTCGAGAAGAAGCCTCGTGGTTCGTGCAACATTCCAAAAGACACCAATATCCCTATCCACTCAAGAGAAGTCCCGATGCCTGCGCACCTTTTCCAATGGAAACCCGAGGATGAAGTCACCACACGAAGGGGCACTGACACCCTGGGTGCATCCTGCCGAAAGAGCCTGTGGTTCCAAGGACAACTCGACAAGTGGCCTGACACCACATGAACACCTCGAGAGGCAAGTGGAGTTCCATGCCTCCACACAAGGCGAGGCCTAACTCCCTGTTCCAAACTTCCAAAGACCCTGAGATCGATGTCAGAACAGGAGAGGAAGCCGGAGATTCCCACCTAACCACCAGATGAGGCCCTCTTCCATGGCACTGTACCCAGGGGAATCCCAAGACAACCCTCTCAAATGCACAGTATTCCCCCTTCTCATAGGCATCAAGGGAAGCTGCCAGAGGTCATAGTCACAAGCCCAGGGAACCTAGGGATTCCTACAGCAACTCAAGAAACACCTCGAGATACTCCCTACAACACGTTTTGAAGCCCGATTCCCCTGCAGTTACTCGAGAGCCATCCTGGGTCCTCCTCCTACTCGAATGGGGACTGGACATCCCTGGGGACACAAGAAAGGCTCCCTGAGTTCCCAATCGTAGCTCAAGAGAAAAGCCACACCTCGAGCCAAAACTCAATAAAACACCATGAGATTCCCTGGACATCGCCACATGAGGCCTTTCTTTTCCTGCAGGGACTAGAGAGCAACCCCGAGTCCTCTCTCAAAAGTCCACAGAAGGCTTAATTTCCTTTTTGTTAACACAATGGGATTCAAGAGCTAGCCTTGGCCACTCGAGAGGAGAGGGGGGTTCTTTGTTGCAAATCGAGACGAGGCCTGACTCCCCAGCTGAAGCTTGAATGCAACCCCGAGATCACTAGCGCCCCTGAAGGGGAACATGGAGTTCTGGACACACGCCTAGAAGACTAGAAGAGGTCTCTTTGCCCTGAAGCTACTCGACAGCAATCCCCAGCTCTCCCACACCATTTTGAATGGAGATTGGTCTTCCCTGAAGCCACAAGAAAGGCTCCTTGAGTTCCGGGTCGAAACTCGAGAATCCCGCCGTAAGTCAAGAATAACCACGTGGTTGCCCAGTCATCGCCAGAGGAGGCCATTTCCCACTGCAGCATGTTGAGAGAAATCCCATGGATCCACTGGATCATTGACACGGAACTAGACAGCCTTTAGGAAATTCAAATGTGGGCCAACATACCGGTCTCTTTGGAGAGGAACACCGAGATTCTCGGCATAACTTCCTCTGAGTCCCTTCTTCCCTCCTGATCTCGACATGAGGGTCGATCCCCCTGCTTTTTCTGGAAAGGGATTCTGTCCTTCCAGTCCCACCTCAGGAGAAGGCCAGTCTCACTTGGAAACTTGAGAAGAAGCCTCATAGTTCGTGCCACATTTCGAAAGACACCGATTTCCCCATCCACTCAAGGTCAATCCCCATGCCTGCACACCTTTTCCAATGGAACCCCGAAGATGAAGTCACCACATGAAGGGGCACTGACACCCTGGTTGCATCCTCCCGAAAGAGACTCTGATTCCAAGGACAACTCTACAAGTGGCCTGACACCCCATGAACACCTCGAGAGGCAAGCGGTGTTCTATGCCTCCACACAAGGCGAGGCTTGATTCCCTGTTCAAAACCCCCAAAGACCACGAGATTGATGTCAGATCAGAGAGCAAGCCTGAGATTCCCGCCTCACCTCCAGATGAGGCCCTCTTCCATGGCACTGAACCCAGGGTAATCCCAAGACAACCCTCTCAACTGCTCAGTAGTCCCCCTTCTCATAGGCACCAAGGGAAGCTGCCAGACGTCATGGTCACAAAACCAGGGAACCTAGGGATTCTTACAACAACTCGAGAAACACCACAAGATACCCCCTTCAACACGTCTTGAAGCCCGATTCCCCTGCCGTGATTCGAGAGCCATCCCGGGCCCTCCTCGCTACTTGAATGGGGACTGTACTTCCCTGGGGACACAAGAGAGGCTCCCTGGGTTGCCCGTCATAGCTCAAGAGAAATGCAACACGTCGAGCTGCAGCTCGAGAAAACACCATGAGATTCCCCAGACATCACCACATGAGGCCCTTCTTTTCCTCTACGGCCTAGAGAGCAACCCCGAGTCCTGTCTCAAAACTAAACAGAAGGCTTGATTTCCTTTTTTTTTTTTTTAACACAATGGGCTTCAAGAGCTAGTCTTGTCCACTCGAGAGGAGAGGGGAGTTCTTTGTTTCAAATTGAGATGAGGCCTGACTCCCTGGCTGAAGCTTGAATGCAACCCCGAGATGCCTAGCGCCCCTGAAGGGGAACACGGAGTTTCTGGACACACGCCTAGAAGACTAGAAGAGGTCTCTTTGCCCTGCAGTGACTCGAGAGCAATCCCCAGCTCTCCCACGCGATTTTGAATGGGCATTGGTCTTTTCTGGGGCCACACGAGAGGCTCCCTGAGTTCCCAGTTGTAACTCGAGAATCCCGATAAGTCAACAATAACCACGTGGTTGCCCAGTTATCGCCAGAGGAGGTCAATTCCCGTGGCCACATGTTGAGAGAAATCCAAAGAACACACTGGATCATCGAAACGGAACTAGAGATCCTTGAGGAAACTACAAATGTGGCCCAACATACCGGTCTGATGGGACAGGAACACCGAGGTTCTGGCACAACTTCCTCTGAGCCCCATCTTCCATCCTGATCTCGACATGAGGGTCGATGCCCCTGCTTTGTCTGGAAAGGTATCCCGACCTTTCACTCCCATCTCAGGAGGAGGCCAGTCTCACTTGGAAACTCGAGAGGAAGCCTCGTGGTTCGTGCCACATTCTGAAAGACACCAAATTCCCCATCCACTCGATGCCTGTGCACCTTTTCCAATGGAACCACGACGATGAAATCAGCACACGAAGGGGCACTGATACCCTGGGTGCATCCTCCCGAAAGAGCCTGTGGTTCCAAGTACAACTCGACAAGTGTCCTGACACCCCATGAACAGCTCGAGAGGCAAGCGGTGTTCCATGCCTCCACACAAGGTGAGGCCTAACTCCCTGTTCAAAACCCAGAAAGACCCCGAGATCGATCTGAGAACAGAAGAGGAAGCCTGATATTCCCGCCTCACCTCCAGATGAGGCCCTCTTCCATGGCACTGAACCCAGGGGAATTCCAAGACAACCCTCTCAACTGCACAGTAGTCCCCATTCTCATAGGCACCAAAGGAAGCTGACAGAGGTCACCGTCACAAGACCAGGGAATCTAGGGATTTTTACAGCAACTCGTGAAACATCTTGAGATACCCCCTTCAACATGTCTTGAAGCCCTATTCCCGTGCCGTGACTTGAGAGCCATCCCAGGCTCTCCTCGCTACTTGAATGGGAACAGGATTTCCCTGGGGACACAAGAAAGGCTCCCTGAGTTCCCCATCGTAGCTCGAGAGAAACTCCACAGGTTGAGCTGCAGTTCGAGAAAACAACATGTGATTCCCCCGACATCGCCCCATGAGGCCCTTCTTTTCCTGCAGGGCCCAGAGAGCAACCCCGAGTTCTCTCTCAAAAGTCCACAGAAGGCTTGATTCCCCCTTTTTTTTTTTTTTAACAAAATAGGCTTCAAGAGCTAGCCTTGGCCACTCGAGAGAAGAGGGGAGTTCTTTGTTTCAACTCGAGACGAGGCCTGACTCCTCGGCTGAACCTTGAATGCAACCCCGAGATCCCTAGTGCCCCTGAAGGGGAACACGAAATTTCTGGACACACGCCTAGAAGACTAGAAGAGGTCTTTTTGCCCTGCAGCAACTCGAGAGCAATCCCCAGCTCTCCCACGTAGTTTTGAATGGAGATTCTTCTTCCCTGGCGCCACACGAGAGGCTCCCTGAGTTCCGGGTAGTAACTCGAGAATTCTGCCATAAGTTGAGAATAAACACGTGGTTGCACAGTCATCGCCAGAGGCCCTTTCCCACTGCACCTTGTTGAGAGAAATCCCACGAACCCACTGGATCATCGAAACGGAACTAGACAGCCTTGAGGAAACTTCAAATGTTGCCCAACATACCGATCTCATTGGAAAGGAACACTGAGCTTCCTGGCACAACTTCCTCTGAGCCCCTTCTTCCCTCCTGATCTCGACATGAGGGTCAATCCCCCTGCTTTGTCTGGTAAGCGATCCCGACTTTCCAGTCCCACCTCAGGAAGAGGCCGGGCTAACTTGAAAAGTCGAGAGGAAGCCTCGTGGTTCATGCCACATTCCGAAAGACACCTATTTCCTCGTTCCCCCAAGAGAACTCCCGATGCCTGCACACCTTTTTCAATGGAACCCCGAGGTTGAAGTCACCACACGAAGGAGCACTGAAACCCTGGGTGGATCCTCCTGAAAGATCCTCTGGTTCCAAGGACAACTTGACAAATGGCCTGGCACCCCATGAACACCTCGAGAGGCAAGTGGAGTTCCATGCCTCCACACAAGGGGAGGCCTAACTCCCTGTTCAAAATCCCCAAAGACCCCGAGACCAATGTCAGAACAGGAAAAGAAGCCTGAGATTCCCGTCTCACCTTCAGATGAGGCCTTCTTCCATGGCACTGAACCCAGGGGAATCCCAAGACAACCTTCTCAACTGCACAGTATTCCTCCTTCTCATAGGCACCAAGTGAAGCTGCCAGAGGTCACCTTCACAAGCTCAGGAAACCTAGGCATTCTTACAGCAACTTGAGAAACACCTCAAGTTACCCCCTTCAACATGTCTTGAAGTCCGATTCACCTGCCGTGATTTGACAGCCATCCCAGGCCCTCCTGGCTACTCGAATGTGTATTGGATTTCCCTGGGGACACAAGAGAGGCTCCCTGAGTTCCCCGTCGTAGGTTGAGAGAAACGCTACACGTCAAGCCGCAGCTTGAGAAAACACCGTGAGTTTCCCCAGACATCGCCACATGAGGCCCTTCTTTTCCTGCAGGGCCCAGAGAGCAACCACGAGTGCTCTCTCAAAACATCACAGAAGGTTTGATTCACTTTTTTTTTTTACACAATGGGGTTCAAAGCTAGCCTTGGCCACTCGAGAGGAAAACGGAGTTCTTTGTTTCATCTTGAGATGAGGCCTGATTCTTCAGTTGAATCTTGAATGCAACCCCGAGATCCCTAGCGCCACTGAAAAAGAACACGGAGTTTCTGGACACAAGCCTAGAAGACTGGAAGAGGTCTCTTTGCCCTGCAGCGACTTGAGAGCAATCCCCAGCTCTCACACGGCATTTTGAATGGAGATTGGTCTTCCCTGGGGTCACACGAGAAGATTCCTGACTTCTGGGTCGTAACTTGAGAATCCCGCCGTAAGTCGAGTATAACCACGTGGTTGCCCAGTCATCGCCAGAGGAGGCAGTTTCCAACTGCAGCATGGTGAGAGAAATCCCATGAACCCACTGGATCATGAAAACGGAACTACACAGCCTTGAGGAAACTTCAAATGTAGCCAAAAATAACAGTCTCATTGGAGAGGAACACCGAGGTTGCTGGCATAACTTCCTCTGAGCCCCTTCTTCCCTCCTGATCTCAACATGAGGGTCAATTCCCCTGCTTTGTCTGGAAAGGGATACCGACCTTCCAGTCCCACCTCAGGAGGAGGCTGGTCTCACTTGGAAACTCGAGAGGAAGCCTCGTGGTTTGTGCCACATTCCGAAAGACACCGACTTCCCCATCCATTTGATGCCTGCACACCTTTTCCATGGGGACCGCGAGGATGAAGTAACCACATGAAGGGGCACTGACACCCTGGGTCCATCCTCCCGAAACAGCCTCTAGTTCCAAGGACAACTCGACAAGTGGCCTGACACCCCATGAACACCTCGAGAGGCAAGTGGAGTTTCATGCCTCCACACAAGGCGAGGCCTAACTCCCTGTTTGAAACCCTCAAAGACCCCGAGATTGATGTGAGAACAGGAGAGGAAGCCGGAGATTTCCACCTCACCTCTAGATGAGGCCCTCTTCCATGGCACTGAAACCAAGTGAATCCCAAGACAACGCTCTCAACTGAACAGGATTCCCCCTTCTCATAGGCACCAAGGGAAGCTGCCAGAGGTCACCGTCACAAGACCAGGGAACCTAGGGATTCTTATCGCAACTCGAGAAACACCTCGAGATACCCCCTTCAACACGTCTTGAAGCCCGATTCCCCTGTCGTGACTCGAGAGCCATCCCGGGCCTTCCTTGCTACTCGAATTGGGACTGGACTTCCCTGGGGACACAAGAGAGGCTCCCTGAGTTCCCTGTCGTAGCTAGAGAGAAACGCCACACGTCGAGCCGCAGCTCGAGAAAACAACATGAGATTCCCCCTACATCGCCACATGAGGCCCTTCTTTTCCTGCAGGGACTAGAGAGCAACCCCGAGTCCTCTCTCAAAACTCCACCGAAAGCGTGATTCCCTTTTTTTTTTTTTATAAAGGACAATGGGCTTCAAGAGCTAGCCTTGGCCACTCGAGAGGAGAGGGGAGTTCTTTGTTTCAACTCGAGACGAGGCCTGACTCCCCGGCTGAAGCTTGAACGCAACCCTGAGATCCCTGGCGCCCCTGAGGGGGAACATGGCGTTTCTGGACACACACCTAGAAGACTAGAAGAGGTCTGTTTGCCTGCTGAGACTCGAGAGCAATCCCCAGCTCTCCCACGCCATTTTGAATGGAGATTGGACTCCCCTGGGGCCACGCAAGTGGCTCCCTGAATTCCAGGTCGTAACTCGAGAATCCCGACGTAAATCGAGAATAACCACGTGGTTTCCCATTCATCGCCAGAGGAGGCCATTTCCCACTGCAGCGTGTTGAGAGAAATCCCACGAACCAACTGGATCATTGAAATGGAACATGACAGCCTTGAGGAAACTTCAAATGTGGCCCAACATACTGGTCTCATTGGAGAGGAACACAGAGCTTCCCAGCACAACTTCCTCTGAGACCCTTCTTCCATCCTGATCTCGACATGAGGGTCAATCCCCCTGCTTTGTCTGGAAAGGGATCCTGACCTTCCAGTCTCTCCTCAGGAGGAGGCCAGTCTCACTTGGAAACTCGAGAGGAAACCTCGTGGTTCGTGCCACATTCTGAAAGACACCGATTTCCCCGTCCACTCAAGAGAGGTCCCGATGCCTGCGCACCTTTTCCAATGGAACCAGGAGGATGAAGTCACCACATGAAGGGGCACTGAAACCCTGGGTGCATCCTCGAGAATGAACCCTGAGGATGAAGTCACCACCTGGGTGCCTCCTCCCGAAAGAGCCGCTGGTACCAAGTACAACTTGACAAGTGGCCTGACACCCCATGAACACCTCGAGAGGCAGGCGGAGTTCCATGACTCCACACAATACAAGACTAAGCTCCCTGTGCAAAACCGCCAAACCCCCGAGATCGATGTCAGAACAGGAGAGGAAGCCTGAGATTCCCGCCTCACCTCCAGATGAGGTCCTCTTCCCTGTCACTGAACCCATGGGAGTCCCAAGAAAACCCTCTCAACTGCACATTACTCTCCCTTCCCATAGGCACCAAGGGAAGCTGCCAGAGGTCACCGTCACAAACCCAGGGAACCTAGGGATTCTTACAGCAACTCGAGAAACTCCTCGAGATACCCCCTTTAACACATCTTGAAGCCCGCTTCCCCTGCCGTGACTCGAGAGCCATCCCGGGCCCTCCTCGCCACTCGAATGTGGACTGGACTCCCCTGGGGCTACAAGAGAGGCTCCCTGAGTTCCCTGTCGTAGTCCGAGAGAAACGCCACACGTCGAGCTGCAGCCGAGAACATACCATGAGATTCCCCAGACATCGCCTGACGAGGCCCTTCGTTTCCTGCAGGGCCTAGAGAGCAACACCGAGTCCTTTCTGAAAACTCCACAGAAGGCTTGATTATCATTTTTTTTTTTATCACAATGGGCTTCAAGTGCTAGCCTTGGCAACTCGAGAGGAGAGAGGAGTTCTTTGCTTCAACTTGAGACGAGGCCTAACTCCCCGGCTGAAGCTTGAATGCTACCCCGACATCCCTATCGCTCCTGAAGGGATACACGGAGTTTCTGGACACATGCTTAGAAGACTAGAAGAGGTCTTTTTGCCCTGCAGTGGCTCGAGAGCGCTCTCTCATGCCATTTTGAATGGAGATTTGTCTTCCCTGAGGCCACATGATAGGCTCCGTGAGTTCCCCGTCATAACTCAGGAATTCCACTGCAACTGGAGGAAAACCACGAGGTTCCCCCATCATCGCGAGATGAGGCCCTTTCCCACTGCAGCGTCTTGAGAGAAAGTCCAAGTTCCCTCTTAAATTTTGAAACGGTATTTGACACCCTTGATGCAACTCAAAAAGTTCCCCAACATACCGTTCTTACTAGAGAGGAACACTGACGTTTGTGACACAACTTAATCTGAGCCCTTCTTATCTGTACATGAGGATCTATTTCACTGCTTTGTCCGGAAATGAATTCCGACCTTTCCATCACACCTCTGGATTAGCCTAGTCTCACACTGAAATCGAGAGGAAGCCTCATGGGTCGTGCCACATTCTGAAAGACACCGATTTCCCCATCCACTCAAGTTAAGATTCGATGCTCGGGCATCTTTTCAAATGTAATCCCAAGGATGAAGTCACAACATTAAGGGGCACTGACACCCCTGATACATCCTCCGGAAAAAGCCACAGGTTCTAAATATAACTCGACACGTGGCCTGAAACCCCATAATACACTTGCGAGGCAAGCGGAGTTTCGTGCCTCAACAAAAGATGAGGCCTGACTCCCCTCTTCCAACTTCGCAGAGACACCGAGATTGATGTCTGAAATAGAGAGGAACCCTGAGGTTCCCACCTCAACTCGAGATGAGGCCTTATTCATCCCTGAAGCCATGCTCGAAGAATCCCAAGGTGCCCCTCGCATTACCAAAGCAGCTTTGATTTAATTTAGGAGACACGAGCAGGTCCCCCAGGTCGACAGACAACTCGAAACGAACTTGTAGCTTCCTGCCACAACTCCATCCAACCCACCAAATTCTCCCCTGCATGCTTTAGGTGCCCCTTTGATGCTGCTACATTTCCAAAGCAAGCCCATGTTCCCTCTTGGAACTCGAAAGAGTACTTGACATGCTCCAAGAAACTCCAGAAGTTTCCCCAGATACCTGTCCCCACTCAAGAGGTATGCTGAGTTTCCCATCACAAGTCAAGAAGAGCCCCATTTTCCCCTCCTCAAGTTGAGATGAAGGTCGATTGCCCTGCTTCACTTGGAAAGAAATGCCGACGTCCCCTTCGCATCTCGAGACGAGGCTGGTATCTATTTGACACTGGAGGGGAACCCGGGGGTCTTGTCACAATTCAAAAACCACGTATTTACCCATCCACTCGAGATCAGACCTGATTCCCTTGCACCGATTCGAATGTCAGCCGAGATCAACTCACAACAGAAAGGAAGTTCTGATGCCTTGGGTGCTAGTTAGTAAAGAGCCACAGATGCCAAGTTCAACTCGTGTGGGTGCCTGAAGCCCCTTTGTCAACTCGAGAGGCAATCAGAGTGCCATATCTCCACACAAGTCGAGACCTGACTCCCTGTGTGAAACGGCATACACACCCCGAGACCCACGTCAGAACAGGAGAGGAACACTTAGGTTCTTGCCTCAACTCGAGATGAGGCCTTCTTCCTTTGCACCAACCCCAGTTGAGTCCTGAAAGGCACCTTCCAACTCGACAGTATTCCTGCCTTCCCATAGGAAACATGAGAAGTTCCCTGAGTTCACGGTCACAAGTCGAGTTAACCCAGGGTTTCCTGCCGCAACTCGAGAAACACCATGAGATTCCCCTTTCAACGCATCTTGAGGCCTGATTTCCTGCCATGACTGTAGAGCAGGCCGCACTCCCCCGTGAAACTCGAATGGATATTGGACTTACCTGGGGCCACACGAGAGTCTCCCTGAGTTCCCTCTAGAGAAACACAATGTTGCGCCACAGCTCGAGAAAAAACACGAGACTCCTTCATCATCGTGAGATGAGGCCCTTCTTTTCCTGCAGGGCCTAGAGAGAAATTCCGAGTCTCCTCTCAAAACTCCACAGGAGGCTTAACTCCTTTTAGGCCACGAAATTGGCTCCAAGAGATACACGTCGCAATTCGAGAGTAGAGCAGAGTTCTTTGCTTCAACTTGAGATGAGACTTGACTCCCCAGGTGAACCTGTAATGCAACCCCAAAATCACTGTCAAATCTGGAGAGGAACACAGAGTTTCTGGACACAAACCTAGATGAGGTCTATTTGAAGTGCAGAGATTTGAGAACAATTCCCAGCTCCCCATCGCAACTCGAATGGAGATTGGACTTCCCTGGAACCAAGGAGAGGTTGCCTGAATTCCCCGTGTTAACTCAAGAATCCCACTGCAACTCGAGAAAAACCAGGAGGTTTCCCCGTCATCACCATATGAGGCCCTTTCCCACTGCAGAGTCTCGAGAGAAATCCCACATTCCCTCTTGACATCTGAAACGGTATTTGACACCCTTGATGCAACTTAAAATGTTGTCCGACATACTGGTCTCATTTGAGAGGAAGACCGAGGTTCCTGGCACAGCTTAAATTGAGCCCCTTCTGCCCTCTTGATCTCAACATGAGGGTGGATTCTCCTTCTTTGTCTGAAAATGGATACCGACCTTCACATTGCACCTCAGGAGGAGGCCGGTCGCACACTGAAACTTGAGAGAAAGCTTCGAGGGTCGTGCCAAAATCCAAAAGACACCGATTTCCCCGTCCACTCAGGTTAAGTCCTCAATCCCGGGCACCTCTTCGAATGTAACCTTGACAATGAAGTCACAAGATTAAGGGGCACTGACACCCCAGTTGCATCCTCCAGAAAATCCTGCAGATTCCAAATACAACTCGACAAGTGGCCTGATGCCCTGTGAACAAATCAAGAGGCAAGCGGAGTTCCCTGCCTCAACACAAGATGAGACTGGACTCCCCTGTTCCAACTCCACAGAGACCTCGAGATCGATGTAACAAATGGAAAGGAACCCTGAATTTCCCACCTCAACTCGAGATGAGGCCCTATTCATCCCTGCAATGAAGGGCGAGGAATCCATAGGTGCCCCTCGCAAAGCCAGAGGAGATCTGACTTCCTTGAGGAGGCATGAGCGGGTCCCTCAGGTCGACACATAACTCGAGAGGAACCCTAAGTTTCCTGCCACAGCTCCACGCAAAACAGGAAATTCTCACCTGAACGCCTGAGGAGGCCAATTTACGGTGCAGCGTTTACAAAGAAAGCCCACGTTCCCTCTAGAAACTTGAAAGCATACTTGACACAGTTGATGAAATTGCAGAACTTTCCCCAATACTCGTCCCCACTCGAGAGCAACACTGAGTTTCCCACCACAAGTCAAGAAGAGCCCCATTTTCCCCTCCTCAACTTGAGATGAGGTTTGATTGACCTGCTTCTCGTGGAAAGGAATGCTGAAATCCCCGTCGCACCTGGAGAAAAGGCTGGTATCTACTTGACACTGGAGGGGAACCCAGGGGTCTTGTCACAATTCGAAAGCCACAATTTTCCCATACAGTCGAGATCAGGCCTGATTCCCTTGCACTGATTCGAATGTTAGCTGAGAATCCACTCACAACATGAAGGGACTCCTGATGCCCTGATTCCTAATTGGAAAAGAGGGTCAGGTTCCAAATTCAACTCACCTGGAGGCCATTAACACCTTTGACAATTTGAGATGAAAGAAGACTTCCATACTTCCACAGAAGCTGAGACCTGACTCCGTGTTTTAAATGGCATACACAGCCGGAGACCCACGTCAGAACATGAGAGGTATCCTGAGGTTCCCACCTCCACTCGTGATGAAGCCCTCTTCCATTGAACCGACCCCAGTGGAGTTCCAAGAGCACACTCCCAACCCCACAGTATTCCTGACTTCCCATAGGTACCATGAGAAGTTAGCTGAAGTCACCGTCACAAGTCGAGGGAACCCAGTTTGTCCTGCCGCAACTCGAGAAAGACCTGGAGATTCCCCCTTCAACTGGTCTTGAGGCTTGATTCCCCTGCCATGACTTGAGAGCAATGCTGTGCTCCCCCTCGCTACTCGAATGGAGACTGGACTTCCCTGGGGACACCAGAGGCTCCTTGAATTCCCTGTCATAACTCGAGAGAAACCCCACACGTCGTGTGACAGCTCAAGAAAAACCACGAGATTCCACCCTCTTCCCTAGATGAGGCCCTTCTTTTCCTGCAGGGCCTAGAGAGCAGTCCCAAGTCCTCTCTCAAAACTCCACAGGACAGGAAGGAGCTAAGTTGGTGGAGGAATAGGACGGGGAGACCACTTTCTCCGCCCACAAATTCATCAAATGTACGTTTAAATGCAGAGTAAATTCCACAAACAATTTCTGAATGCCGGCAGAGGACATCAGGTACGCAGAAAAGCAACCCATTGTCTTCAAAAGGAGAGAGAAGAAATCCAGCTCCACCTACCAGAACACCAACACAAGCTTCCGTAACCAAGAAACCTTGACAAGCCACCTGTACAAATCCACACACAGCAAGGAAACTCCATGATAAAGAAAACTCCACAAACTGCCAGAATACAGAAAGGACACCTCAAACTCAGCAATGTAAACAAGATGAAGAGAAAGAGGTATACCCAGTAGGTAAAGGAACAGGATAAATGCCCACCAAACCAAATCAAAGAGGAAGAGGTAGGGAATCTACCTGATAAAGAATTCCGAATAATAATAGTGAAATTGATCCAAAATCTTGAAATCAAAATGGTATCACAGAAAAACAGTCTGGAGACAAGGATTGAGAAGATGCAAGAAAGGTTTAACAAGGACCTAGAAGAAATAAAAAAGAGTCAACATACAATGAATAATGCAATAAATGAGATCAAAAACACTCTGGAGGCAACAAATAATTGAATAACAGAGGCGGAAGATAGGATTAGTGGATTAGACGATAGAATGGTAGAAATAAATGAATTAGAGAGGAAAAAAGAGAAGCGAATTGAAAGAAATGAGGACAATATTAGAGACCTCCAGGACAATATTAGAAACTACAACATTCGAATCATAGGAGTCCCAGAAGAAGAAGACAAAAAGAAAGACCGTGAGAAAATTCTTGAGGAGATAATAGTAGAAAACTTCCCTAAAATGGGGAAGGAAATAATCATTCAAGTCCAAGAAAGCCAGAGAGTCCCAAACAGGATAAACCCAAGATGAAACACCTTAACACACATAGTAATCAAATTAACAAAGATCAAACACAAAGAACAAATATTAAAAGCAGCAAGGGAAACACAACAAATAACACACAAGGAACTTCCCATAATGATAACAGCTGATCTTTCAATAGAAACTTTTCAAGCCAGGAGGGAATGGCAAGACATACTTAAAGTGATGAAAGAAAATAAACTACACCCCAGATTATTGTACTAAGCAAGGATCTCATTCAAATATGAAAGAGAAATCAAAGCTTTACAGACAAGCAAAAGCTGAGAGAAATCAGCACCACCAAACCGGCTCTCCAAAAAATACTAAAGGATATTCTCTAGACAGGAAACACAAAAATGGTGTATAAATTCGAACCCAAAACAGTAAATGGCAACAGGATCATACTTATCAATAATTACCTTAAACACAAATGGTTGAATGCCCTAACTAAAAGACAAAGACTGGCTGAATGGACCCCAAAACAAGACCCCTACCTATGTTGTCTACAAGAGTCCCACCTCAAAACAAGGGACACATACAGACTGAAAGTGAAGGGCTGGAAAAAGGTTTTCCATGCTAATAGAGACCAAAAGAAAGCAGCAGTAGCACTATACATATCAGATAAAATAGACTTTAAAACAAAGGCTGTGAAAAGAGACTAATAAGGTCAGGACATAATGATCAAAGGATCAATCCAAGAAGAAGATATAGCAATTATAAATACATATGCACTCAACATAGGAGCACCACAATATGTAAGACAAATGCTAAAAAGTATGAAAAGAGAAATTAATAAAAACACAATAATAGAGGGAGACCTTTAATACCCCACTCACAACTATGGATAGATCAATTAAACAGAAAATTAACAAGGCAACATAAACTTTAAATGATACAATAGACCAGTTAGGCCTAATTGATATCTATAGGACACTTCATCCCAAAACAATGAATTTCAACTTTTTCTCAAGTGCACACGGAACCTTCTCCAGGATAGATCACATCCTGGGCCATAAATCTAGCCTTGGTAAATTAAAAAAAATTGAAATCATTCCAAACATCTTTTCTGACCACAATGCAGTAAGATTAGATCTCAATTACAGGAGAAAAACTATTAAAAATCCCAACACACGGAGGCTGAACAACACACTTCTGAATAACCAACAAATCACAAAAGAAATAAAAAATGAAATCAAAATTCCATAGAAATGTATGAAAATCAAAACACAACAACCCAAACCTGTGAGACACTGTAAAAGCAGTCCTAAGGGGAAAGTTCATAGCAATAGAGGCATACCTCAAGAAACAAGAAAAAAGTCAAATAAATAACCTAACTCTGCACCTAAAGCAACAAGAAAATGAAGAAATGATGAACCTCAGGGTTAGTAGAAGGAAAGAAATCTTAAAAATTAGGGCAGAAATAAATGCAAAAGAAACAAAAGAGACCATACCAAAAATCAACAAAGCCAAAAGCTGGTTCTTTGAAAGGATAAATACAGTTGACACACAGTTAGCCAGACTCATCAAGAAACAAAGGGAGAAAAATCAAATCAATAAAATCAGAAATGAAAAGGGAGAGATCACAACAGACAGCACAGAAATACAAAGGATCATTAGAGACTACTATCAGAAATTATATGCCAATAAAATGGACAAAGTGGAAAAAATGGACAGATTCTTAGAAAAGTAAAACTCTCCAAAACTGAACCAGGAAGAAATAGAAGATCTTAACAGACCCATCACAAGCACGGAAATTGAAACTATAGTCAGAAATCTTCCAGCAAACAAAACCCAGATCCAGACCGCTTCACAGCTGAATTCTACCAAAAATTTAGAGAAGAGCTAACACCTATCCTACTCAAACACTTCCAGAAAATTACAGAGGATGGTAAACCTCCAAACTCATTCTATGAGTCCACAATCACCATAATACCAAACCATGACCAACATGCCACAAAAAAAGAAATCTACATGCCAATATGACAGATAAATATAGATTCAAAAATCCTTAAAGAATTCTAGCAATCAGAATCCAACAATACATTCAAAAGATCATACACCATGACCAAGTGGGCTTTATCCCAGGGATGCAAGGATTCTTGAATATCCGCAAATCAATCAATGTAATACACCACATTAACAAATTGAAAAATAAAAACCATATGATTATCTCAATAGATGCAGAGAAACCCTTTGACAATATTCAACATTCATTTACGATAAAAAATTTCAAAAAGCAGGAATAGAAGGAACATACCTCAACATAATAAAAGCTATATATGACAAACCCACAGAAAACATTCTCCTCAATGGTGAAAAATTGAAAGCATTTCCTCTAAAGTCAGGAACAAGACAGGGGTGCCCACTTTCACCATTACTATTCAACATAGTTCTGGTAGTTTTGGCCACAGCAATCAGAGCAGAAAAAGAAATAAAAGGAATCCAAATTGGAAAAGAAGAAGTAATACTCTCACTGTTTGCAGATGACATGATCCTCTACATAGAAAACCCTAAAGACTCCACCAGAAAATTACTAGAACCAATCAATGAATAGAGTACAGTTGCAGGATATAAAATCAACACTCAGAAATCCCTTGCATTCCGATACACTAATAATGAGAAAATAGAAAAAGAAATTAAAGAAACAATTCCATTCACCATTGCAATGAAAAGAATAAAATACTTAGGAATATATCTACCTAAAGAAACTAAAGACCTATATATAGAAAACTATAAAACACTAGTGAAAGAAATCAAAGAGGACACTAATAGATGGAGAAATATACCATGTTCATGGATTGGAAGAATCAATATAGTGAAAATGAGTATACTACCCAAAGCAATTTATAGATTCAATGCAATCCCTATCAAGCTAACAACAGTATTCTTCACAGAGCTAGAAAACATAATTTCAGTTTATATGGAAATACAAAGAACCTGGAATAGCCAAAGCAACCTTGAGAAAGAAAAATGGAACTGGAGGAATCAACCTGCCGAACTTCACGCTCTGCTACAAAGCGATAGTCATCAAGATAGCATGGTACTGGCACAAAGACAGAAATATAGATCAAAGGAACAAAATAGAAAGCCCAGAGATAAATCCATGCACATATGGGCACCTTATCTTTGACAAAGGAGGCAAGAACATACAATGGATTAAAGACAATCTCTTTAACAATTGGTGCTGGTAAAACTGGTCAACCACTTGTAAAAGAATGAAACTAGAACACTTTCTAACATCATATACAAAAATAAACTCAAAATGGATTAAAGATCTAAACATAAGACCAGAAACTATAAAACTCCTAGAGGAGAACATAGGCAAAACACACTCCGACATACATCACAGCAGGATCCTCGATGACCCACCTTCCAGAATATTGGAAATAAGAGTAAAAATAAACAAATGGGACCTAATTAAACTTAAAAGCTTCTGCACAACAAAGGAAACTATAAGCAAGGTGAAAAGACAGCCTTCAGAATGGGAGAAAATAATAGCAAATGAAGCAACTGACAAACAACTAATCTCAAAAATATACAGGCAACACCTACAGCTCAATTCCAGAAAAATCAATGACCCAATCAAAAAATGGGCCAAAGAACTAAATAGACTTTTCTCCAAAGAAGACATACAGATGGCTAACAAACACATGAAAAGATGCTCAACATCACTCATTATCAGACAAATGCAAATCAAAACAACAATGAGGTACCACTTCATGCAAGTCAGAATCGATCCAAAAGTCTACAAATAATAAATGCTGGAAAGGGAATGGAGAAAAGGGAACCATCTTACACTGTTGCTGGGAATGCAAACTAGTACAGTCACTATGGAGAACAGTGTGGAGATTCCTTAAAAAACTGGAACTAGAACTGCCTTATGATCCAGCAATCCCACTGCGGGGCATACACACTGAGGAAACCAGAATTGAAAGAGACACGTATACCCCAATGTTCATCGCATAACTGTTTATAATAGCCAGGGCATTGAAGCAACCTGGATTTCCATCAGGAGATGAATGGATAAGAAAGCAATGATACATATACACAATGGAGTATTCAGATCAGATCAGATCAGTCGCTCAGTCATGTCCGACTCTTTGTGACCCCATGAACTGCAGCACGCCAGGCCTCCCTATCCATCACCAGCTCTCGGAGGTCACTCAGACTCACATCCATTGAGTCAGTGATGCCATCCAGCCATCTCATCCTCTGTTGTCCCCTTCTCCTCCTGCACCCAATCCCTCCCAGCATCAGAGTCTTCTCCAATGAGTCAACACTTCGCATGAGGTGGCCAAAATACTGGAGTTTCAGCTTTAGTATCATTCCTTCCAAAGAAATCCCAGGGCTGATCTCCTTCAGAATGGACCGGTGGATGTCCTTGCAGTCCAAGGGACTCTCTAGAGTCTTCTCCAACACCACAGTTCAAAAGCATCAATTCTTCGGCGCTCAGCCTTCTTCACAGTCCAGCTCTCACATCCATACATGACCACAGGAAAGACCATAGCCTTGAC
>SJYU01008488.1:128769-150390 GCA_006410795.1 Tragelaphus strepsiceros
GATCCGGTGGTCTGGAATTCCCATCTCTCTCAGAATTTTCCACAGTTTATTGTCATCTACACAGTCAAAGGCTTTTGCGTAGACAATAAAGCAGAGTATTTACTCAACCATTAAAAAGAATATATTTGAATCATTTCTAATGAGGTGGATGAAACTGGAGCCTGTTATACAGAATTAAATAAGACAGAAATAAAAACACCTATACAGTATACTAACACATATATATGGAATATAGAATGATTGTAACAATTACCCTGAATATGAGACAGCAAAAGAGACACTGATGTACCGAACAGTCTTTTGGACTCTGTGGGCAAGGGAGAGGGTGGGAGGATTTAAGAGAATGGGACTGAAACATGTATAATATCACATATGAAATGAGTCGCCAGTCCAGGTTCAATGCATGATACTGGATGTTTGGGGATGGTGCACTGGGACGACCAAGACTGATGGTATGAGGAGGGCGCAAGGGGGACTCTTCAGTATGGGGAATATGTTAATTCCTGTGGGGGATTCATGTTGATATATGGCAAAATCAATACAATATTGTACAGTTAAAAAATAAAATTTAAAAAAGAAAAAAAATCCACGGGAGGCTTGATTCCCTTTAGGCAACTAAATGGGCTCCAAGAGATACCCATCGCATCTCGAGAGGAGAGTGGAGTTCTTTTCATCAACTCGAGACGAGGCCTGACTCCCCGGGTAAACCTTGAATGCAACCCCGCGATTCCTGTCACCACTGGAGGGGAACTTGTAGTTTCTGGTCACAAGCCTAGATGAGGTCTATTTGTCCTGCAGTAACTCGAGAGCAAACCCCACCTCCCCCTCGCAACTCGAATGGAGATTGTACTTCAATGGAGTAACACCAGAGGCTTCCTGAGTTCCCCGTCATAACTAGAGAATCCCGTCGCAATTTGAGAAAAAACACGAGGTTACCCTGTCATCGCGAGAAGAGGCCCTTTCCCACTGCAGCGTCTTAAGAGAAATCCCATGTTCCCTCTTGAAATTCGAAACGGTACTTGACACACTTGATGCAACTCACAAAGTTCCCTGACATACCCGTCTCACTCTAGAGTAATACCGAGTTTCCTGGCACAACTTAGTCTTAGTTCCTTCTCCCCTGCTTATCTTGACATGAGGCTCGATTCCCCCGTTTTGTCTGGAAAGGAATCCCGACCTTGACGTCGGACCTCAGGAGGAGGCCGGTCTCACATTGATACTCTAGAGGAAGCCTCATGGGTTGTGCCACATTCCAAAAGACACCAATTTCCCCGTTGAATCAAGGTAAGTCCCAATGCCCAGGCACCTCTCCGAATGTAACCACGAGGATGAAGTCACAACACAAAGGGGCACTGACACTCACGTTGCATTCTGCAGAAAAGCAGCAAGTTTGAAATACAACTCGACACGTGGCCTGACACACCATGAACAACTCTAGAGGCAAGTGGAGTTCCATGCCTCAACAAACAACCAGGCCTGACTCGCCTGTTCCAACTCCACAGAGACCCCGAGATCAATGTCAGAAGAGGAGAGGAACCCTGAGTTTCCCACCTCAACTTGAGATGAGACCCTATTCATCCCTGCAGTGATGCGTGAGGAATCCTGATGTGCCCCTCGCAACACCAAAGGAGATCAGATTTCCCTGAGGAGACATGAGCGGGTCCCCCAATTCGACAGAGAATTTGAGAGGAAACATAAGCTTCCTGACACAACTTCACAAAACCCACGGAATTCTCCCCTGCACGCTTGAGGTGGCCCTTCTCTGCAGCATCATTTCCAAAGAAAGCCCACATTCCCTCTTGGAATTGAAAGTGTACTAGACACGCTTTATGAAACTCCAGAAGTTTCCCCAGATACTTGTCCCCCCTTGAGAGGAAGCTGAGTTTCCATCCACAGGTGAAAAAGAGCCTCATTTTCCCGTCCTCAAGTCGAGATGAGTACAGATTGCTCTGCTTCGCCTGGAAAGAAATGCCAACATCCCCTTCACACCTCGAGAGGAGACTGGTATCTACTTGAAACTGGAGGGGAACCTGGGGTCTTGTCCCAATTCGAAAGCCACTTATTTCCCCATCCACTCGAGATCAGGCCTGATTCCCTAGCACAGATTTGGATGTCAGCTGAGAAACAACTCACAACATGAAGGGATTTCTGATGCCCCAGTTGCTAACTGAAAAAGAGTCCCAGGTCCCAAATTCAAGTCACCTGGAAGCCTGAAACCCCTTTGACAACTCGAGAGGAAAGCAGAATTTCATGTCTCCACACAAATTGAGAACTGACTCCATGTTTGAAATGGCATACACAACCCGAGATCCACATCAAAACAGGAGAGGAACCCTGGGGTTCCTGCCTCCACTCGAGATGAGGCCCTCTTCCATTGCACTGACCACAGTGGAGTCCTGAGAGGCCCCTCCCAATTTCACAGTATTCCTGACTTCCTGGAGGCACCATGAGAAGCTCCCTGAAGTCACCATCACAAGTCGAGGGAACCCAGGCTTTCCTGCTGCAACTCGAGAAAGACCTCGATTTTCCACTTCAACGCTTCTTGTGTCCTGATTTCCCTGCCATGACTCGAGAGCCTTTCCGTGCTCCCCTCGCAATTCAAGTGGAGAATGGACTTCCCTGGTGCCAGAAAGAGTCTCCCTGAATTCTCCATCATTACTCGAGAGGAACCCCACACGTCATGCTGCAGCTCAAGAAAAACCACGAGATTCCTCCGTCATTGCGTGATGAGGCCCTCCATTTACTGCAGGTGCTAGAGAGCAATCCAGAGTCCCGTCTCTAAACTCCACAGAAGGTTTGAATCTCTTTATGTCACTCAATGGGCTCCAAGAGATACCTGTCATAACTCCAGAGGACAGAGGAGTTTTTGCTTCTACTTGAGACCAGGCCTCACTCCCGAGGTGATCCTTGAATGCAACACTGAGATCCCTGTCACCACCTGAGAGGAACGTGGAGTTTCTGGACACAAGCCTAGAAGAAGTCTATTTGTCTTGCAGTGACACAAGTGCAATCCCTAGCTCCCCCTCGCAACTCGCATGGAGATTAGACTTCCCTGAGGCACCACGAAAGGCTCCCTGAGTTCCCCATCATAACTCGAGAATCCCACCAGAACAGGAGAAAAACCAGGAAGTTCCCCCATCATCGCCAGATGAGGCCCTTTTCCACTACAGCGTCTCGAGGGAAATCCTATAATCCCTCTTTAAAGTCAAAACGGTACTTGACACCCTTGATGCAACTCAAAAATTCCCCAGGATACAGGTCTCACTCGAGAGAAACACCGAGTTTCCCAGTAAAATTAATATGAGCCCCTCCTCCCCTCTTTATCTCAACATGAGGGTCGATTCCCCTGCTTTGTCTGGAAAGGGATCCCGGCCTTCCTGTTGCACCTCAAGAGGAGGCCAGTCTCACATCGAAACCTGAGAGGAAGCCTCGTGGGTCATGCCACATTCCGAAAGACATCAATTTCCTAGTCCATTCAAGGTAAGTCCGAAAGCCTGGGCACCTATTCAAATGTAATCCCAAGAATGAAGCCACAACACGAAGGGGCACTGACACCCCAGTTGCATCCTCCGGAAAAACCCGCAGGATCCAAATACAACTCGACAAGTGGCCTGATGCCCCAAGAACAACTCGAGAGGCAAGCGGAGTTCCCTGCCTCAACACAAGACGAGGCTGGACTCCCCTGGTCCAACTCCACACAGACCCCGAGATCGATGTCAGAAATACAGAGGAAAACTGAAGTTCCCGCCTCAACTTGAGATGAGGCTGTATTCATCCCTGCAGTGATGCGTGAGGAATCCCGAGGTGCCCCGAGCAACCCCAAAGGAGATCTGATTTCCTGAGGAGACACGAGCGGGTCCCCCAGGTGGACACCAACTCGAGAGGAACCCTAAGCTTCCCACCACAACTCCGCACAAACCACGAAATTCCCTCCTGCACGCTTGAGGAGGCCCTTTTATGCTGCAGCATTTCCAAAGAAAGCCCACCTTCCCTCTTTGAACTCAAAAGGGTATTTGGAATGCTTTATGAAACTCCAGAAGTTCTCCCAGATACCCAGCACACTAGAGAGGAACGATGAGTCTTCAGCCACAATAAAGAAGAGCCCTATTTTCCTCTCCTTAAGTCAAGATGAGGGTCAATTGCCCTGCTTCTCCTGGAAAGGAATGCCGACATCCCTGTCGCACCTCGAGAGGAGGCTTGTATCCTCTTGACACTGGAGGGGAACATGGGGGACTTCTGACAGTTCGAAAGTCACGTATTTCCCCATCGAATCGAAATAAGGCCAGATTCCCTTGTACAGATTTGAATGTCAGGAGAATCTACTCACAACAAGAAGGGAGTTCTGATTCCCCAGTTGCTAATTGGAAAAGAGGGCCAGATTCCAAGTTCAACTCACATGAAGGCCTTTAACATCCTTGACAACTCGAGAGGAAAGCAGAGTTCCATGCCTCCATACAAGTAGAGACTTGACTCCCTGTTTGAAACAGCATACACAACCTGAGACCTATGTCAGAACAGGAGAGGAAGCCTGGGGTTCCGGCCTCAACTTGAGAGGAGGCCCTCTTCCATTACAACAATCACAGTGGAGTCTCGAGTGGCCCCTCGCAACTCCACAGTATTCCTGACATCCCATCGGCACCATGAGAAGCTCCCTGAGGTCACCGTCACAAGTTGAGGGAACCCAGGCTTTCCTGCCGCAACTCGAGAAAGACCTCGAGATTCCCCCTTCAAGGCATCTTGACGCCTAATTCCCCTGCCGTGAATCAAGAGCAATGCCGTGCTCCCCTTCACAACTCCAATGGAGGGACGACATCCTTGGGGCCACACGAGAGGCTCCCCGAGTTCCCCGTCCTGACTGGAGGGAAACCCCTCACATTGTGCTGGAACTCGAGAATCAACACGAGATTTCTGCGTCATCGCAAGATGAGGCCCTTCTTTTCCTGCAGGGCCTAGAGAGCAATCCTGTATCCCTTCTCCAAACTTCACAGGGGGCTTGACTCCCTTTAGGCCACTCAATGGGATACAAGAAATAACCGTCGCTGCTGAAGAGGAGAGCGGAGTTCTTTACTTCAACTCAAGACGAGGCCTGACTTCCAGGGTGAACCTTGAAAGCAATCCCCAGATCCCTGTTGCCACTGGAGAGGAACATGGAATTTCTGGACACAGACTAGATAAGGTCTATTTGCCCTGCAGTGACATAAGAGCAATCCCCAGCACCCCCTCGCAACTAGAATGGAGATTGGACTTCCCTGAGGCACCACGAGAGGCTCCCTGTGTTCCCCGTCGTAACTCTCACAGCAAATTGAGCTAAGATCTCAGCACATCTAGAGAGGAGTCCAGGCACAAATCATTACATAAGAGGAGCACCCACAACACACTAGAGAAGTGCAGATCACAACAATTAGAGAAGTTCTCACACATCATATCTGGAGAAGAGTCCCACCTCACATTGCAGATATTCAGGAAAAACCCTGCCCAATGCAACTAGAGAGGAGATTCCCACCACAAGAAGGGATTTAATCAAGAACCACAACTAGAATATTGACCAGCAAAAGAACTAGAGAGGAGTCTTCTGGGTAAAACAAAATTGGATATCCCACCTCAACTAGAGAGTAGCACCTTGCCCACAGCAACTAGATTAATGATTGCAACAACTCAAAGGAGCAGCACACCACATTTGTAGAGAAACCCCTAGTACAGTGCAATTAGAGCTCCTGGCCACAGCTAGTGTGTTTACCACAAGCCACAATGAGAGAAGCCTACACACTGCTTATGTAAAGAGTCTCTTGCATACCGCAATGACTAAGAAACACCACTGCCCAATGCAACTAGAGAGGTACCACCAAGTCCTTCCCTGAAACATGAGACATGACACTGGTCACAATGATAGAGGGGCCCTCCACCAAAACTTTAGAAGTTTCTCCCTCCAGAAGTATAGAAAAGTCCACCAAAGCATCCCAGATAGAGATAATCCCCTGAAGTAACCCAAGAGCACATCCTCACAAGTACAGAGGAGTAACAATACTAAAATTTTGAGGAATACCTAGTGTAAAAAGAAGAGCAGAACCACTTTGCAGAGACCCCATCACAACCTGAGAGGTGGGACTACTGAAACTCGAGATGAGCCCTGGATATGCTGCCACAACTCAAGAAAAGAAGGCTGAGCTACTTGAGAGACACCATTGGCCACAACGTGAGAGGATGTCCATAGCCATCGTAAAAAGAGAGGAGCCACTCTTCAGCAAATATGGATGAGCCCCTCCACCACAACCAGAAAGGAGGCCCCTGTACATTACAATGAGAGAGGACTTCCCACAAGTATTGCAGTAAATGACCCCCTCACCATGACCAGAAAGGAGCACACATACCATAACTAGTGGTTACCCCATAAACACACCACAACTAGATAGGAGAAGCCACACAACTGCTAGAGATAATCCCCCATGACACTTACAGAGGAGCCCACAGCACACCACAGCTAGAAAGAAATACCCATACCACAGGTAGAGAGGAGTCCACAACCACAACTAGAGAGGTGCTTGCACACCACAACTAGAGAAAATCAAAGCCACCACAGCTACAGAATTGAATCTGACCCAAACTAGAGAAAAAAACCCATGCCAAACTAGTGAGTAGCCATCCGCACATTGCAACAGCCCCCTTGAACATCCCTGTTAGCGATGAGTCACAGCAATACAACTTAAGAGGAGGCCCCAGTGCAACATGAGAGGAACACTGGGTATACCCCAAACGGAAAAGAACCCTGAATTTCCTGCCACAGCTTGAGTGGAACACTGATTCTCCCGCTGAAAATCGAGAGGCATCCTGAGATCCCACTGAAACTTGGGAGGAGCTCTGGGTCCCCTGCAGCAAATCAAGAGGTACCCCGACTTCCCAGCCACAACTTGAGAGGAGCCCCAGGTCCCCTGTTGCACTAAATAGGAAGCTCGAATTTTATGCTGCAACTGTAGAGGAGCTCCAAATTTTCAACTGCCATTCTAGTGGGCCATAGTCCCCTATTGCAACTCGAGAGGAACCCTGAAATATCTACATCAACTCGAGAGGAGGATTGACTCCCTTCCTGCACCTCGAGAAGAACCTTGAGTTTCCCATCACAAACTGAGACTAGATCCTAGCCCCCCAATGCAACTTGAGAGGGTTCCCAAGACCACAACCACAACTCAAGGGGAACTGAGAGAATCTGCCTCAATTCAAGAGGAGCCCTATACTGTATCAGGAGGGGAGCTCCCAGTAACAAAGTCAGAGGCACTCCAACACCAGAGCTGCAGAGGATGCCCTCACCACAACTAGAGAGCATCCCCTGGGACATCCCAACTTATAGGGGATACTCTGTAACACATAGAGATGAGCCGATGAAGTAACTCAAAAGGAGCCACTAAAAATTAGAGAGTATCAATCCCACAATAAACTAGTAAGAAGACCCCAGTGCCATAAGTAGACAGGACTCCCCCCTCCATGGAGACAACACACCACAACTCAAGAGGAAGCATCACCACAACACGAGAGAAGCTCTGAGTCCCCTGCCTCAAACCAAGAGGAGCATTTCATGGAAACTTGAGAAGAAATCTGAGTTGTGGACTGTAATCCAAAGGAAAATCAAGTACCTGCCACAATTCGACAGGAGATCGAGGTCTACTGCTGCAACTCCAGGTGAACCCTTAATTTCCCAACACAACTCAAAAGGACCCCAAATCCCCTGGTGCAACTTGAGAGGTGCCACCACCAGAACTCAAGAGGGGCTCTGAATCCACTGCTTCAACTCAAGTGGAGCTCCCCTTGCAAATGAAGATAAGACCTCAGCATGACTAGAGAGGAGCACCACACCACCATAAGAGGAACCCAGGAAAACATCACTAGAAGGAAGAACCACCAAAGGCCCAATTAGAGAATTGCAGCTCACCAAACCAGAGAGGCGCCCATGTATCAGAATTGGAGAAGAGCGCCACGACACATAGCAACTGTTAAGGAAAACCCGTGCCCAATGCAACTAGAGAGGGGAACCCCACCACAACTAGAGACTAGACCACCCACCACAAATAGAGTGTTGACCTCCACCACAACTAGAGAGGAGGCTTCTGGGTCAAACTATACTGGATTATCCCACCTCAACTAGAGAGTAGTACCTTGCTCACAGCAACTAGAGTAATGACTGCAACACCGTGAAAGAGCCACCACACCACAACTAGAGAAAAACCCCTAGAATTGTGCAACTAGAGAGAGTACCTGGCCACAGCTAGCTTTGGCCACATGCCAAAATGAGAGAGGAGTGTGTACACTGTCTTATGTATATATTCCCCTGCATAGTGCAATAATTGAGAAACATCACTGTCAAGGAAACTTGAGAGGTACCACAGAGTTCTTTGCTGCAACACGAGAGGAGTCACTGATCACAATAACAGAGGATATCTCCACCAAAACTGGAGAGATTTCTCCCACAAGTAGAGAGGATTTTACGAAGACATCACACATAGAGAATCATGCACCTCCCCTCTGCTGTAAATAGAGGGGAGACCCTGAAGTGAATCGATAGGAGGCCCTCACAAGTAGAGAGGAGTAACCATGCTAAAATTTGTGAGGAACACCTTGTGTCAAAAGAAGAGCAGAGCGACCTGAAGAGCCACCTATCACAACCCAAGAGGAAGGAATACTGCAACTTTGGAGGAGCTCTGAGTAAACTGCCACAACTTAAGAAATGAACTCCACTGCCACTTGATAAAAGCCCCTGGACACAATGGGAGATGATGTCCCCACAAATCATACCTAGAGTGGAGTTACACTGTGGCAAATATTGATGAGCTTCCCCACCACAAGAACGGAAGACTTTTCAAATTGCAATGAGGGAGGACTCCCCTCAGATATTCCAAGTAAAGAGACACTCAGCATAACTAGAAAGAAGCCTGCACACACATCTAGAGAGTAGTCCACCAGCACACCACAGTAGAAGGGAGCAGCCACAGTGCAGCTGGAAATAATCACCCACCACAACTAAGGAAGAACCCCCATTAATACTCGAGAGGAGGTAACCAACACATCACAACTAGAAAGAAACCCCCATGCCACAGGTAAAGTGGAGTCCCCAGCAACAGTTAGAGAGGAGCTCACCAAAGGAACTCCAGAGGGCCACCCTACTTCATCTTGACAGGATCCTCTGCCTCCTTTTAGAGGAGCCTCGAGCCCCCACAGCAAAATTATATGTGGCTCCTGAGACAAATAAGGAGGAGCCCATGACCACAAATAGAGAGATGACCCCACTACAACTAGAGAACCCCATGAACAACACAACTTTCTTGGAGTCCTTTGTCACAAAAAGAAAGTTGCACCCTGCCTCCACTAGAGATAACACAACACAACACAACTAGAGAGAAGTCCCCCACAACTAAACAGGACCACCTGAAATTAGACTAGAGCCCACCTTATCAACAATAGATATGCTGTCTGCTGAAACTCCAGAGGAACCTGCATTCTTCACGAGGAGAAGATCCCCAGACAAACCAATACTATTGAGGAAAAGTCCCCCCACAAACGCAACTGGAGAGGAGCTCCCGCACCAAAACTAGAAATTTGACCATCTGTCACAACTAGAGGCAGTCAACTCCACGAAAATGAGTGAGGAACCCATAGTGCAAAATTAGAGAAGACCTCTGGCCACGTAGCTCTCCACATGACAAATGTTAGAGGAGGTACAAGCACATATCAAGAGGAGTTTCGAGTACCCTGGGAAAATTCTAGAGGAGACCTTCGACCCAACTTGAGAGAAACCCCTGTCCACAACGAAAGAGGAGCCCTCCAGACATCACATCTAGAGAGGAGCCCATTCACTGAAAAGACAGACCAGCATCACATCACAAATAGTGAGGAGACCCTCTGCACATTGCAATGAGAGGGGAATCCCGACAGACATCACAACAAAAGAAGAGGACCTCACTAAAACTAAAGAGGACCTTGCGCACTACAGCTAGAAAGAGGCCCCCATATTAAAGTCATAGATGAGTCCACCATCACACCTGGAGAAGAGCTTCCTCCTGAAACTTAAGTGGAGCTCATCAGCAAAACACAACTAGAAGGAAAGTGCCATGCCACAGCTAGAAAGGAGTCCCCCACCACAATTACAGTTGATTGTTTGTTAGCTGCTCAGCCATTTCCGACTCTTTGTGACCCCATGGACTGTGTAGGTAGCCATACTTTTCTGTCCATGGGATTCTACGGGCAAGAATGCCAGGGTGGGTTGTCATGCCTTTCTCCAGAGGATCTTCCTGAACCAGGGAAGAAATCCAGGTCTCTTGCATCCCAGGCAGCTTCTTTATCATCTTAGCCACTGGGGGCCTATGACAAAAAATTAAATTGAATTTGCTCATTAGTGTCTGACTTTTGGCAACGCCATGGACTGTAGCCTACCAAGCCCCTCCATCCATGGGATTTTCCAGGCATGAATACCGGAGTTGGGTTCCATTTCTATCTCCAATTTCAGATGAGCCACCCACCAAAACTCGAGAGGTGCCTCCTGCAGCAACTGGAGAAGTGAATTATGCAACTAATGGAGAGGAGCGCCAGCCACAAGTTGAGAGCCTCGTGCACCCTGAAGCTAGCTCAGAGCCCCCTGTAACACTTATAAAGCAGCACCCCTCCACAACAAGAGAGGAGCCTACACAACACAACTAGAGAAAAGGCCGCCACAACTAGAAAGGACCTTTCCCTCAGATCATAATAAGAGAGGAGCCCTAAACCACAACTAGAGGAGAGAACCGCATGGGATCTAGACAGTAGCCCCACTGATTATTGACACTAGAGAGAAGCACACCAACACATCACAGCTAAACATACCCTCCCTGTTATTAGTAGAGAAGTGGTCAACACACCACAAGAAAAGATGATGTACCTTGCTACAATTAGAGAGTATATTCCTTCAACCCACAACTGGAAAACGTGCCCTTTCACATTACAACCAGAAAAGAAGCAGCCTCACCACAGTCCAAGAGGGGTATGTTACAATATCCAGAGAGGAGTACCCATACGACAACTGAAGAGGAGCCTCCAAAACCACCAAAACTGTAAACAAATATGCATACCACAATTAGAGGGAAACAGAAACAAAACTGTTAGTTGACCCCCACTGCAACTAGAGTGGAATCCTATGCCATAACTACACAGTAGCATACCACACATCACAACTAGACAGGAACCAGCCTGCTAATTGCTACTAGAGAGGAGCTGCCCCACACAGCTCGAGTATGCACCTGCACAACTCTAAATGAACCCCGAATCACCTGTCACAACTTGAGAGGAATAACAAGTCCTTCACCACAACTCAACTGGAGTCCATTGCCATCACAAGGAAGGAGCCCTCAGCGATGAAACTAGGACACCCCACCGAAACTGGAGAAAAATTCCCTGCCAAAATTAGAGAGAAGCCCTCTGGCACATTGCACCTAGAGAGAATCCCCTGTGTTGCAAACAGTGATGAAGACACTGAAGTAACTCAAGAGATGCCTGTCACAACTAGAGTGGAGTCACAACCCCATGAAAAACAGTAAGGAGCCCCCAAACAAGAAGTCGAGTCAACACCCACCCCACAGATAGGCCCCAAATGAGGTACTCTGCAACAAGATAGGAGCCCCAAGTCCTTTTCGGAATTTGAGAGGAGGCCTATGCCACAATGAGAGAGAAGCCAATGGCCACAATGAGGGAGGATCCCACCCACCAAAACTGGAGAGTATGACCCTTACCACAGCTAGAAGATCAGATCAGATCAGTCGCTCAGTCGTGTCCGACTCTTTGCGACCCCATGAACCACAGCACGCCAGGCCTCCCTGTCCATTACCAGCTCCCGGAGGTCACCCAGACTCACACCCATCAAGTCAGTGATGCCATCCAGCCATCTCATCCTCTGTCGTCCCCTTCTCCTCCTGCCCCCAATCCCTCCCAGCATCAGACTCTTCTCCAATGAGTCAACTCTTNTGCAGCACTTTCCTCTAATATTGCACTTATAGACGGTCACTTACACAGAAAAAAAGAGACGAACCCACTCCTGCAAGTCAAGTAGATGTCCCTACAAATGTCAGAGAGGACAAAACTAGGCAAAACTAGCAAATAGACCACATGCTACACATAGAGAGCAGCTCCCTGAACATCAACACTTGAGAGGAGCATTCCAGCACAATGCAATTAGACAGAAGTCTCCTGCCAAAACAAGAGAGCAGGCATAGACACCACCACGAAAGAGCAGGGGACATGCCAAATTTAGAGTAGGCTTGCAGATATTGCACCTGGAAAGAGTGCCTGTGCACATCACTCCCAAAGAGCAAACACCCATGACAATTCAAGAGGAACACTCCACCACAACTCTAGAGATGCCACCCCCCCAACACTACAACTAGGGAAGACCTCCCTTAACACAGCTCAAGAGGAACCTGAACACCACAACCAAATAGAAGCACACCCAACACAACTAAGTGTTGACCCCCCACACCAACTAGAGAGGAGCTCCATGCCACAGGTAGTTTAGAAACTCACACATCAAAATTAAAAAGAAGCAACCCTGCACAATGTTACTAGAGAGGAGCCACCTCTCCCCCAAAAAAGAAAACTCGAGTAGAGGACCTACCTCAACTTGAGAGGAACAACAAGTCTCCCAGTGCAACTCGATTGGAGTCCCATACTACAACGTGGGAGGAGCCCATATACTGCAACAAGAGAGGAGCCAAATCGGACACTGCATTTAGAAAGGAGGCCCCACACCCGCCCCTAGAGAGAAGCAATCTTGCACACCACATCTAGAGAGGAGAATCCATTTCAATAGCAGAGAGTAGCCACTCAAACCACAAATAGAGATGAGCCATCAAACTGCACCTAGAGAGGAGCAGCACAGCATAAGGCAACAAGATAGGAATTCCCACTCCACAATTAGAGAGGAAAACCCCATGAAGAGTACAACTAAGGAAGAGCACTGCAGGACTTAACCACTAGAGTGAAGCCCAATTGACAAAACTAGAGAGTTGAATACATGCCACAACTAGATAGCTTACATTCAGGCATAAGGAGCATATCGCTGAAACTACAGAGGTGCCACCCCTGCCTTAAAATGCACCACTGTGGAGTGTTTTAAGAGTGGAGCACCACTGTCATAACTAGAATGCTTATCCCTTGCACAGATAGATAGGAGCGTGAGCAACATATCACAATTAAAGAAATGTTCCCATGCACATCAAAACTAGACTGGAACTCCCACATGGATCAAAATGAAAAAGGAGGCCAACATTGCAACTAAAGTGGAGACTCCTGTCACAACTAGAGATAAGCCCCCCTGAACATCGTCATTAGAGAAGGGCGTATCCACACATCACAATTAGAAAGAAGCCCATTGCCACGAGTAGAAAGGAGCCCACCATACCACAACTAAAGAAAATACCCACTATCACAACTAGAGTGTAGCCCCCTGCACATTGAAACTAGAAAAAAAAATCCCCTTCACATCACAACCAAAGAGGAGCGACACCCATCCAAATTCGAGAAGACCACTTTACCACAACTAGAGGGGAGCCCAACTATACAACTAAGGAGGACTCCCCCTGACACAACTAGAGAGTAGAAGCCCCCCTGCCAAACATAGACAGGAGTCTGCAAATGACAACTAGAGAGGAGCTGACCCACCACAAAAAAAGAGTGGGTCCTCACTGCAACTGGAGTGGAGCCCCATGTCGCAACTAGAGAGTAGAGTCGCACAAATTGCAAGAAGACAGGAGCCAGGCTGCACAGCACTTCTAGAGTATCTGTACTACTGCAATCCAAGAGGAGGCTCCACCACAACTAAAAGGAACCCCGAGTCCTCTCCTGAAACTCAAGAGAAATGCTAAGTTCCCCACTGCAATCTGACAGAAACGCTATGCTGTAACAACAAAGCATAACCTGGCCAAATGACAGAGGAGCTCCCCTGGCAAACCTGTAGTGGATTTCCCAGGCAGAAATAGAATGGAATCCCCGAGGACATCACACCTAGAGAGAAGACCTTCTGAAGCAAATAGAAATAAGCTCCCTGAATTAAATTGAATGGAATCACTCACAACTAGAGAGAGGAAAGCCCACGAATATTAGGAACCTCTATTGCCAAAAGTGGAAAGGACTCTTCCCATGGAACCACTCACACCCCAACCAAAAAGGACACAGCCTTACAACTTGAGAGGAGCCCTCCACTACAACTTGACAGTAGCCTGCTGGGTATCACACATAGAGAGGAACTCTTCTGCTGCTAATAGAGACGACCCTCACAACACAACTGGATAGGAGCTTGCAGACCACAACTAGAAAGAATTGAACACACCATAGATATAGAGTTGACCCCAAACCTATCTAGAGAGAAGTTCCATGCCAAAACTACTGAGTAGTCACCCGCACATTGGAACAAGAGAGAAGTCAAGCTACACATCCCTACTAGAGACCAGTTTCCCCAAGACATCACGAGAGGAGGTCCCAGGACAACATGAAAGGAAGCATGTATAACCTCCCAACTTGAGAAAACTGTGTTCCCTGCCACGGCTCAAGTGGAACCAAGAGTTCTGCACTGCAAATCAAGAGGAATCCTGAATTCTCTTGCATCAACTCGAGAGGAGCTCTGAGTACCCTACTGTAACTCTAAAGGAATCCTAAGATTCATGCTGCAACTTGAGAGCTACCCAGTGTTACAACTCAATTGGAAACCCAAGTCCTCTTTGGCAACTAGAGAGTAACCCTGAGATCCCCATCACAACTTGAGAGGAGGCCTGACTCCCCTGCTGCAACTCGAGAGGAATCCGAAGTTCCTCAACTCAACTCAAGAGGAGACCTTACTCCTCTGTTGTAACTCGAGATGAACCCTGAGGTTTCTCATCACAATTCAAGAGAAATCTTGAGTTTCCTGCTGAAACCCAAGAGGAACCCTGAGCTACCCACCTCAACTGGAGAAGAGGCCTGAATCCCGTGCTGCGACTCGGGAGGAACACCAAGTTCCCCATCGCAAATCGAGATGAGCCACAAGCACTGAGGTAACTCGAGAGGATTCTAAGAGGAGCCACCTGCCAAAATTTGAGAGAACTATACCACAACAAAAGAGGTAGCTTCATACCACAACTAAGAGGAGTCCTACCCTGCAACAACTAGAGAGTAGTCTGTAAACCACAGCTAGAGAGGAATCCATACCACAACTAGAGAAGAGTGGAAACAAAAACGTCAGTTGACCCCATTACAACTAGAGTGCAGTCCCATGCTGTAACTACTATAGTAGCCCACTGCATATCACAAGTAGACATGAGGCAGCCTGATAATTGCTACTAGAGAGGAGCTGACCCAAGAAGCTCAAAAGAAGGCACCACCACAACTCTAAAGGAACCCCAAGTCACCTGTCCCAACTGGAAAGGAACCCCAAGTCCTCCACTGCATATATAGAAGAGCCCTGTGCCATCACAACGAAGGAGCCCCCAAGGACAAAGCTAGGAGACCACCGCCAAAACTGGGGAGGATTCCCCTGCCAAAATTAGATAGGAGCCTTTCAGCATATTGCACCAAGGGAGAAGCACCTCTGCTGTGAATAGAGGAAGCCCCTGAAATAACTTGAGGTGAGCCTGTCACAACTAGAGTGGAGCAAACCCATTAAATCTAGAGAGGAACCCCCAATGCCACAAGTAGAGAGAACAAACTCCCCCAAAGAACCCTTGGAGGAATCACCACCTCAACTAGAGAGGAGCCCTGAGCCCCTTCCTGAACTTGAGAGGAGCCCTATACCACAGCTCAAGGGAAGCCCATGGCAAAATTGAGAGAAGAGCTCACCTGCCAAAACCGGAGAGTGTCCCACCACCGCAACAGGAGAGCAAACCCTGGACATTCCACCTAGAGAGGGTCATCACCAAGGCCAATAGATACAATCCCTGGCTGCAAGTCGAGTACACACCCCTACCACTGTCAGAGAGGAGCATCCTCACCATATCTAGAGAATAGACCCCGTGTCACAAATAGAGAGCAGCCCCTTGAACATTGCCACTTGAAAGGAGCATTCCCACACATCACAATTTCACAGAAGCCTCCTTTCACAACTAGAGAGGAGTCTCCCATGCCACAACAAAAGAGGAGGGGCCTTTCAAAAAATAGAGAGTAGGCTAGCAAATATTGCACCTGGAAAGACTGCCTGTGCACATCGCTACCAGAGAGGAAACTCCCTTCCCCATTCGAGAGGAACATTCTATTGCAGCTCTAGAGGTGTCCCCAGAACACCATAAATAGAGAAGAGATACCGAACATAACTTAAGAGGAGACTGCACACCACAAATAGAGAGAAGCCGAACCAACACAACTAAGAGTTGGCCCCCACACCAGCTAGAGGGGAGACTCATGCCTCTGGGAGTTTAGCCGCCTACACATCACAACTAAACAGAAGCCACCCTGTAGAATGCTACTAGAGAGGACCTAACCCCCTAAAACTCGAGTGGAGGCCCCGCCTCACCTCGACAGGAATACCAAGACTCCCGACGAAACTCAAGACATGTCCCCCACCACAACTAGAGAGGAGCCCACACACTGCAACTAGAAAGGAGACCACCTTGACACTGCATGAAGAAAGAGGCCCTGCACCCTGCTCCTAGAGAGAAGCAATCTTGTACATCTCATCTAGAGAGGAGGCTCTACACCACTACTAGAGTGTAGCCCACCAAACCACAAATAGAGATGAGCCAGAAAACTGCATCTGGAGAAGCGCTGCACAGCTTGATGCAACAAGACAGGAATTCCCACTGCACAGATAAAGAGGACTTCCCCAGGCACAACACACTTAAGGAGGAGCGTCCTGGGACATCACAACTAGAGAGAAGTCCAACCACCAAAATTGGAGAGTTGAATACCTGCCACACCTAGATAGTTGACCCTCAGGCGCAACTAGAGGAGCACACCGCCAAAACTAGAGAGGTGCCCCGCCCTCCCTTACATCGCATTTAGAGTGGAGAACCACTGCCACAACTAGAGTGGACACCCTTCCCACAGGTCGATATGAGTGTGCCCTACTCATCACAATTAGCAAAAAGTGCCCATGTACATCACAACTAGAGTGGGATTACTACACGAATCACAATGAAAGAGGAGGCCAACACTGCAGCTAAAGAGGAGACTCCTGCCACAATTAGAGATATCCCCCCCCCTTAACATTGCCATTAGAGAGGACACACATCTATCACAATTAGACACAAACCTCCTTCCACAAGTAGACTGTAGCCCACTATGTTACAACTAAAGAGGCCTCCCATTGTCACAACTAGAGAGTAGCCTCCTACACAGTAAAGCTAGAAAAAGTTCCCTTTCTTGTCACAACCAGACAATAGCCATCCCCATCACAGTTTGAGGAGAGCACTCTAGCACAACTAGAGAGAAGCCCAACTGCCACAACTAAAGAGGAGCCCCCCTGACACAACTAGAGAGGTGTCTGCAAATGACAAGTAGAGATGAGCCAACCCGCCACAAATAAAGAGTGGAACCCAAAGGCAACTTGAGTGGCACCCCATGCCACAACTAGAGAGTAGCCTCCCACACAATGCAGGTAGACAGAGGTAGCCTGCACAGAGCTACTAGAGAGGATCTTCCCCACTGCAGCTCGAGAGGAAGCTCCACCACAATTCTAAAGGAAGCCTGAGTCACCTGCTGTAACAAGCGGCACACCGAGTTCCCTGCTGCAATTTGACAGGAACCCTAGGAAATAACAAGAAAAGGGGGCTCTAGTCATAATGATACTGGGGCTCCCGGATAACAGTGAAGCAGATTCCCCCAGAAAAACTGGAGTGGATTCCCCCAGGACATCACACCTAGAGAGAAGCCTCTCTTCCACAAATAGAGACGAGCTACCTGAAGTAAGTTGAGTGGCATCCTTCACAACTAGAAAGAAGCAATCCCCCTAATGTTAGTGAGGAAACCCTATTGCCAAAAATAGAGGACCTTCCTCATCGATCCCCACACATTGAAACCAGAGAAGACATTGTCCTGCAACTCGAAAGGAACCCAATAGACATCACACATTGAGAGGAGCCCCTCTGCTGCTGATACAGACGAACCTGACTCCGCAACCAGAGAGGAGCTTGATCAACACAACTAGAGAGAATCAAAAATCCCACAACTACAGAGTTGACCCTGAACACAATTAGAGAAATCCCATGTCAAAACTAGTGAGTAGCCATATGCAGATTGCGACAAGAAAGGAGCCGCCCTGCACATCCCTGCAAGAAATGAATTACCCGAAGGAAACTCGAGAGGAGGCCCCACCACAAGTCAAAAAGAACCCTGAGTAACTTATCAACTCAAGAGGAACACAAGTTCCTCACTATGCCTCAAGTGGAACCCTGAGTTCCATGCCACAACTGGAGAGGAACACTGAGCTCACAGTGCAAGTAGAGGGGAGCTTTGAGTCCTCTCATACAACTCGACAGGAACCCCATGTTCCCCACTGCAACTCTAGAGGAACCCTGGGATCAGATTTTCACATTCTCCACAGTGACACTCTTCACAGACCCTGAAGCAGGTTCACACATCCACATTCACCAGGGTGTAAACCCTCTGTGTTCACATACCTGGTCTCACCTGTCCACAGTCTCCAGTGTGACCGCATGTCTCAGGTGCTGCACCTGGAGTCACGTGGCCACAGTATCCAATATGAGTCCCCTGTTCCACCTGGGGTCACATATCCATAGATTCCAGGGTTACACCCCTCCCAGACCCTGAAGTTGGGGTTACACAACCACAATATCCACTGTGAACCCCCACTCATCAAACTTTGTACCTTAGTTTACTTGGCCTTTGTTTCCAGGGTGACCCCATATCCCAGACCCTGTACCTGGGGTCACATGTTTATGGTGGCCAGGATGACAACCCTTCCCAGATGCTGTACCTGGTGTGACATGGGCACAGTCGCCAGGGTTACCCAAACTTCCAGATCATGGACCTGGGCTCACACATACACTTTCTCCAAGGTGAGACCCTTTCAGACACTCCCACTGCAGTCACATATCCACAGTCTCCTGAGTGATTCATCCAAAATCCTGTACCTGGGGCCACACGTCCAGTCTCCAGTGTTACTCTCTCCCAGACCCTGCACCTGGGGTCACATATCCACAGTCTCCTGTGTGATGTCACATCCCAGGCACTGAACCTGTGATCACAGGTCCACAGGCTCCAGTGTAACCTCTTTCCAAACTCTGTAAGTGGGATCACATGTCCTCAGTCTCCAGTGTGACCTTACCTCTCATAATATGTACCTGGGGTGAGTTGTCCACAGTTTCCAGGGTAACCCCACCCTGCCAGACCATTTACTTGTTTCCACACATCCACAATCTCGAGGATGACTGTCTTCCCCTACCCTGCAGCTGGATTCACATGTTCACATTCTCCAGTGTGAACTCCATCTAACACACTGTCCACATTCTCCAGGGTGACCACCCCGTCCTTGTCCATGGGGTCAAATATCCACAGTCTCCAGGGTGACACTTCTCCCCAAACCCTGAACCTGGGGTCACACATCCACACTTTCCAGGGTGACAATCTTCCAGACCCTGAAACTGGGGTCACATATCCACAGTTTCCAGGGTGACTGCATCCTCCAGAACAGAATCTGGAGTCACACATCCAACATCTTCATGGTGATCTCGCCCCCTACACCCTGCAACTGTGATCACACGTCCACAGTCTCCAGGGTGACCCCACACTCAAGACCCTGTTTGTGGGTTCACACATCCACAGTATCCAAGGTGAGCCTACCACCCAGATCCTGCACCTAGCGTCTCATGCCCACTGTCTCCAGGGTGACACCCATCCCAGATTCTGAACCCGGAGTCACACGTCCTGTCTCTGGGGTGACAAAACCTCACAGTGCCTCCATCTAAGTTCAAACTTCCACAGTCTCCAGGGTTACTGCCTCCCAGACCCTGTACCTGCAGACACACTTCCACAGTCTCAAGGGTGATCCCACACTTCAGAACCTTTTGCTTGGGTCACATATCCAGTATCCATGGTGAAGCCCTTCCCCAGGCCCTGTACCTGGGGTCACACATGCACAGTCTCAAAGGTGACACCCCTCCCAACATCCTGTACCAGTGATCACATATTTCGTCTCCAGGGTAATCCCACCCTCAAGACCCTGTACCTGGCTTCACAAGTCCATACTCCCAGTGAACCCAGCTCCAAGAATCCACACATAGGCTCACACATCTTCAGTCTCCAGGTTGACCCTACCTCCAAGTACTGTACCTGGGCTCACACGTGCACAGTCACAAGGGGAAACCTACATCCTAGAACGTCTGTAGGTGTCACATGTCCACAGTCTCCATGGTGAACCCACATCCCAGAACTTGCACCTGGGTAGCAGTTACAACAGACAATGCAGACATACAAAGGATTATAATAGACTATTATGAACAACTATATGTCAATAAAATCGATAAGTGGAAGAAATGGACAGATTCTTGGAAAATTTCAATTATTCAAGACTGTATCCATAATATCCAAATTTGGTGAAGGTTGAAACACACACCTGACCAAAGAAGATAAAGAGATTGTAAATAAGCATACAAGGGCATATTCAGGATGCTGGTGGAATGCATGTACAGTCAACTCTGGAAGACAGTTTGCACCTTTCTCCAAATCTAAAGAGTCTCACCTTAGGAATCAAGAAGTGCATCTCTTGTATTTAGACAACTGCTTTGGAAAACTGAAATAAAAATTACTACCAAGTAATGTATGAGAGCACTGTTCATAATTCATAATAATTAAAAACATCAGGATATCCTTACATAGATGTGCATTCACAAGTAAATTAGGGCATAGACATTTCAAGGGTATCACAAAACAGCACACCCAAAACATGCCCATTTGACAAAAAAGATTATTTTAGACTGATTAATTTTTTAAAAAAGCAGCCCCAGAGAGTTTTTAAACCAAGGAGAAATGCCATCTTATAAAGTGGATTTATGTTTTTTAAGGATATCTCCATTTGTAAGGATGCTTCCATCTCTGGACAAGGAAATGGAGGATGACTAAATATCAAGAATGACTTGACTTGACTAAATGAAGAGCGACCTCGCCTGCCCGCGACCGGCGCGCCATTTAAGAGCGCCCCGCCGGCTGCGTCGCGCACTAAGAGCGCTCCGCCGGCTGTGTCGCGCACTAAGAGCGCGGGCGAGAGCAGCTACCCCACGACCGAGGAAGGACGGCGGTGAGGGCCAGTGCACTAAGCACCGCCGAGAAGAGCTACCCCACAACCGAGGTCAGGAAGGGCGGCGGTGAGGAGAGACCCCTCGTCCAAGGTAAGGTGAGATGGCTGTACTTCGCTGGCCGGGAGCAGCCAGGAGCAGCCGGGATGAGATACCCCACGCCCAAGGTAAGAGAAACCCAAGTAAGACAGTAGGTCTTGAAAGAGGGCATCAGAGGGCAAATACACTAAAAACATTCTCACAGATAACTAGTCCTATCACACAAGGACCACACCCTTGTCTAACTCAATGAGATTAAGCCATGCCCGAGGGGCAACCTGGGATGGGCGGGTCATGGTGAAGAGATATGACAGGGTGTGGTCCGCTGGAGAAGGGAATGGCAAACCACTTCAGTATT